>OLKM01003762.1:0-11275 GCA_900291075.1 Melanogrammus aeglefinus | reverse complement strand
TCCTACGTGTGGATAAAGTACGTCGCCTCAGCCTACGGCCCGCCTCACCTACGCCGTCGTGACTCTAGATTGTTACTGGCGTATCTTTAACATTATTTCATTTTCTTCACACAGACATTAAGTTGAGTTTATGTTTTTGTTTTCCCCTACATTAACACCCCCTATAGGCTATATGTATATAGGGAACAGTGGCGGCTGGTACTGAAAAAATTGGGGCTGGTTGACTGAATAAAAATTGGGAAGGAGGACAGGAGGCAAGACCAGTCACTGGCGTCATGTTATTTATTACTTTACTTTCCCCCTACTTTCTTTATTATCCAATGAAAAATTAAACAGTAAAACAAATGTCTACAAGATTTTCTTAAAACAACATAATTATTCAATCCCTACTTGTTTTCAGATTAACACAGCCTAATGAAAAAAGACAGAGCATTTATTAATGGATGTTTGGTATTTGTTAGCCTACATTTACTAACTCAAACGTAGGGCTACGCTTTGCAAGGCACTTTCATACACTAAAAACATTATTACCCACATTGAAAATAAGTGCATTGTTGCCAGTTGTTGGATTTCACAAATTGTACAAATTTGATGGCTTTAGTCATACACCCAAGGGATGAAAAATATATACCTATGTGGTCAATTATTGCTTCAGCTTTATTGATTAACTTTTACTGTTTCCATTTTGGCCCTAAATGAAAAATGTTCGTCTTGGAAAATGTACTTCATTGCTGACGTAAACAAACTGAAGAACACGCGTGCGTAATGGGGCGACGTGGTTTTTCACACGTCCTAGGTCCCAGACGTCCAGAGCAGGGCGTAAATTTGATATTATTGGCGAGTGAGATCCGTTGCCCCAAATCTTAGGGTATTAACCAGAGAGAAGAGAAGGAGCAACCATTTCCCCTCCGTCGCCCGTACGTGAACGTGTGGGATTTTTTGTAAAGAATAGCGCGAGTGGACGGGGCAGCAAAATCAGAGGCCAAGGCAGTCGACGTCACGAGCACGTTTCACTGAAAGGAAAACGTGTGAAGGCGAAAACGACATAGTCGGTGACGTGACGTCGGGCGTATAACGAATTACCAACAAATTTATCGCCTGCTCTGGACGTCTGGACTTTTAGGACTTGTGAAACCCACGTCGCTCCCATTTACGCCTGCTCTGGACGTCTGGACATAGGGACGTGTGAACCCATCCGTCGCCCCCAATTTACGCCGCGTTGTCTTCAGTTTGGTTTACTCAGCATGAAGACATTTCCAAGACGAAAATTTTCATTATAGGGGCCAAATGGAAAAACAGTAAAGTTAATCAATAAAAGCTTAAAGGCATAATTGACCACAAGGTAATATTTTTTCATCCTTGGGTGTATGACTAGCCATCAATTTGTAACAATTTGTGAATATCCAACAACTTTTGGCAACAATGCACTTAATTTTTTTCATGTGAGGATTAATGTTTTAGTGTATGGAAGGTGCTTGCAAACGTAGCCTTACTGTTGTTGAGTTAGTAATGTAGGCTAAACAATGCCCACATCCATTATAAATGCTCTGTCTTTTTCATTAGGCCTGTGTTAATCCTGAAAACGTAGGATTGAATAATTATGTTTGTTTTTAAGAAATCTTGTAAGACATTGTTGGACTGTTAAGACTTGTTCAATTGGGATATAAGAAAGTAGGGATTAAGATATAAATAAACGATGACGGCGTGGACTGGTCTTCCTCCTGCCGCTTCCAATTTTTCAGTCCACCAGCCGCCACTTTTTAATACAGATACACCGACCACTGTTCCCTATATACATTAGCTAATAGGGGATGTTTGTAGGGTGAAAAAAACTCAAAACAATAAACTCAATACTTAAGGTCTTGTGAAACGAAAATTGAAAATAATTTAAAGATCGCAGCATGTACATTAGAGTTCACGACGGCGTTCTAGGTGAGGCCTGCGGGGCGTAGGTGGAGGCACGTAACTTATCCACACGTAGGTGAGACGTCAATCCACAACGACGTTCTCCTTTAGCGCTGGTGAACCTTGGCAGGGTATCCACTCGCCATTAAATTTGTTGGCTAATTCTTACATACCGCGCCAGTCACACTCACCGCCTCAGCACGTTCCTTCATGCGAGTGAACGTGCGCGATAGTGACGTCGACGCCTGGCTGCTGATTTGCATTAAGCCCCGTTCCACTCCACAATTGGGTTCAAAAATCCACACGTTCAGATTGGCTACGGAGGGGAGGTTGCTCCTTCCCTTCTTTCCTGTAATCCTTAGATTTGGGCACGATTCCACTCGCCATACTTTTCCAATGAGCCTTGTCCTGACGTGCACTGCGGAGGGCGACGTCGCGCCGCTGCTCATCGATGTCGGGGCTTCAACCCTGATTCGCTACTTTGCACAAGATGCGGCGGCTGACGTCCCACTTTGAGTGTGGGACATAACTTCCGGTCAACCTTCCGGTTGATGACGAGCGAAGGGTGCTGGAGAGAAGCGACAACAGCGACGGCAGTTATATTAAGAGAGAAATAATGGAGTGTGGTTTTAGGGTTAAGAGCGGCGACCTTGCCTTTCAGAGGTCGAGAGGCCACTGGCATTTTCATGTTGTGTTGCCGTTATGTACCGTAATTCGTCACTTTCACAACAAGAGGTAAGCTTTCATGGCATTTCCCAGTTGGACGGAGCGGACGGCTGAGTGGATGCAGAAGATCCGAAAGGGGACTTCAACCCGGACCAAAAACAACCCGGTAGTAGTGCATTTCAAGCAGACCGATTTTCCGTGTGACTGTCGGGGGGCTGAGTGAAGCTGGTACAGAAGGGCACGTGACCAGTGTTTTTTTTCAGTGGAACGCGCGTACGAACTACCTGCGCCCCAAAGCGAGCACGTTCTGGGAACGCGAGTATCATGGTTTAGTGAAGACATGGGGCAAGACAACGTATTGAAATTAAATTCGAAACAGTGTTTTTTCAAACCCCTTTTCCTCGGAACACGGTCCTGCCAAAATAAAAAAGAAAGATGTAACTGGTCTTCAGAGACGCTGACATTAGATGATTTCTAAAATATGTTATTTATATTAATTGTTTAATATGTTATTTATTATTTGTTGAATTCAGATTTTATTTCTTTTGGTTAAAAATGATTGAGTTGTACGTTTAAAATAGGATATGTTCATTGTTTTGTGTTAAGAAGTTTGTTTTAAATAGGCATACCTATCCCATGGGGAATTATGGAGGAAAACGCTGATGGGCCATTCAGAGATATAAAAACCAGTTTCCCGACTCATGGGTTTCAAGGAAGGAAGACTGGACCTCTGTACTAGATAGCCCCCGCTCCCCGTTGTCCATCTTGTGTTTTCCTGTTTTATCTAAAGCTTGACCGTTTTAGAGAACGAGCAGAGAGTTAAAAGAAAAAATAAAGTATAACAAAAAAAACCTCAGTGAAGTGTGCGTCCAATAATTATGTTGAAACCTAGCGAGCGCGTACAAAAAGATAGTCTTGATTCTGAAAAAACATTTTTGTCATTATCATTACAAATACCGATGCAACATAAGAACGCAGAACAAGGACAGTTTACTGATTGAAACAGAAATGATTGAAAGAACCACCTGATTTAAATTTAGATTCACGCAAGATAATGTGATAAAAAAAGAAATAATCCGCGCCCTCTCCGCTTATTAAACCCTACGCGAACCGCCGCGATCCTTATCAGATTCTTTGCACGGCCAGAACGTCGTCCCTCTGCAAAAAACCACAAAACGGCACCACTTGCAATTCCTGTGATAAGCAGCTGGCCTGTGTGGGCACCTGCCCCAACATCAGTAAGGTGGCCTGGCTTTCACGCAAGCGCTCAGCCTGGTACGAGATTGCAGATATCTCGTAAGCAGTCACACATGATCTTTTCATGCGGAATTGAGCGGCACTTCAACTGCCACAAGAGTCGGGAGTGTCCGAATGGTAGCTGATTGCGGCTCCAGTGGGATCAAACAACTCTCAATACTTAGGAGAGGTATCCGACAGGACAGCTATCTGGAGTGGTTATGACCAAATCCTGCTGTGCCAGTACTAATGTTTTTGTGTCGTGGCATATCCTTATAACGGCAAGTCTTGTTCTCAGTGCCAGCGCCCGGCTCTCAATTATAGGCAGCTCCTGAACGCCCACCTTTGGGATCGCGCTCTGCTAAGGTTCTCTCGCGAAAGTGTGGCCCACGGGACATGGCACAGCCTCGCCGGAACCTGGAGAGAGGTGAGGCCTCGAGCCTTCTCTCTAGAGCTGTGCCAACTCTGCGTCGTTTGCCACTCTCGCTTCCCTTTGTGGCACCTCGATGGATCTCTGCCGATAATCAACAGTGATGTTAAGCGACATCAGGTATTAAGAGTGCTGTTGGTGAGTGCACACAGCAGAGCGCAAACAGGATTGGTTTGGGTCCACGAGACCATGTGCCAGTGATCCATACTCAACAGCAGGTTGCCCAGTGGATCTGACAAAATGTGAGATGTGACCCTACTTCAAACTTGGCAATGGTCTGGGTAGGAAATCGGGCTCCGTCTCTAGAATGCCGTCGCACACAAAGCTGAGTTGACAGAGGAGGACACAACTGCTTATAGAGTACCCATAAACAGAGGCGTATGTGTTTTGTAATTTATAGTGGACGCCCGAAGGTCTGCAGTGAACGTCGCCTGATCGCTGCGCGACCTCAGGACATCATGGAAGCAGTCTGGCCGAAGTGTCCGCGCCCCGCAAGCGTAGCTTTGTCCAAGCGGCTTCGCATCCGTTTATAAGACAGTATTAGTCCCATCACCTATGAGAAAAAACTGAAACAAGATAACTCATGGCAAAAAAAAAAAAAAAGAATCTGACAATAAGCTGCAGAGATTACATAATGCTTACTATGGACAGATAGAATAACCTACACCATCAGCAGCTGTGTACTGTCTTGAGTTGGGTTTGTTAGGAGGCCAAGGACAAGACGATGTTATACCCCGTACCCTGCCTAGCGCTTTAGTCACAGCCCTATCAAGGTAAATAAAGAAATAAACAACAAACCTTTTGAGGACAGAAGTGGGTTAGCAACCGATACATACCATCACCCAAACTATCACACTAATACACCAAGCTACCATTAGCTAACTAGTAATTAGATTCTGGTAATGATGTTGTTGCTTCTGAATGTCTTCGAATGTGCTTTTTTAAAGTGATGTAAAGTTTTACTCAAATGTCCAAAATTTAGAAGCAAATCCATGAAGAGGATACAACTCAAACAATTGTAAATAGTGCGATATTAAGCTTCCTTAAGTATTGACGCGATCTTGCGCGGTTTATGCCACCGCTTGCTCTTAGCTTCTCTGTAAGCAGCTTAAGCGACCTCAGGAAAAGGAACATGACGATAGGTGCAGGTACTCTGCTTTCCAGTCTTTGCAATCAGAGTATTTGAGTGAGGCTCCCCCTCGAGTTATAGGGAGGTCGCAGACAGACGTTGTAGAGAAGGATTGCAGAGGCCAAGCCGGCAAGAAGTGCCCAGCCTAACACGGAGCGAACATCGAAGGAGCATTCTCCAGCCAACGCAGCGCACAATCTCAACTGTGTGAAGTATGTCCCTCAAAAAGTAATTATTTGAATAAAACGTGATTTTTAGTATTACAAAATACATTAAAGATCATTACATTAAATATTGATAAACTCCACTCAAAAAGAGAGAGTAAGAGAGCAGGCAACTGTTCACGGCCTGCATACTTGAGCGTATGATTCATGTAGGCGATCAGAAACAAGACCCAGAACAAATAAGCCTTGCCTCCCTAATCTCTTAAAATATTGTTATTATATATATATAGTTATTAATGACTATATGTTATTATATATATTTTAATAATACAGTTAGAAAAACAAGTTGTTACTTAAAGCCGGGCAACAAGTTAAGTATTTAGCCTAGACTGAGGGGTTACAAGAATCAGCTCTTACTCTCACCACTTGATAATGTCCACCAAATCGAATTAGACTATTAAACTGTGCTCCAAAGGAACGGGGAAGCGTACAAATTTGAACAGTGGTTAGATATTAAGCACTTAGACGGAGGGTACAAAATCAGCTCTACCTCACAGCTGATGTAATGGTTCCCAACCATGAATGGGCTTACTTAAACGTGCGGCCAAAAGAAGGGGAGCAAGTAACAAAACAAGTTTTCTGGAATTCCTCCTTGAAAGTATAGTCAGTTATATAAGGCAACATTAAACAGGACTTAAGTTTATATTATGTTATCACTACATCCACATATCACCAACTATAGTCACAAAAATACCCAGAATCTGGCCTTGAACTGGGTTCAATCACATGTGTTCTCCTACTCTAACTGAGGTTTTGAGGCTTTTACAATGCTTCCCTCATGGACCGATAACAAATAGCCCCTGAGGTCACGGTCACTCTCACAGCAGGGTCTATTGATTGACACTGGTGGGAATGTCAACATCATTCAATGTAACCGTGAGTCGATCAAAACAACTGATGCACTGACAAGGGTGGGGAAATGATGGGAATAACAAAGTGGATAATTCTATAAATCTACAATCTCAAACAGGACAAACTGAACTAGGGTGGCCATTCGTCGGCTGCCGACTTTAGGCCGGACCAGTCCCGGCTTTTAAATGCCCCTGTCCGGCTACAGACGCAGCACCTTAAAATGTTAGATACATAGCGTACTGGTAGCTAGTTTGCGATGCCACAATGTCAATGTGTTTTTGCCTATACAATTTCCCAAACTTACTCTTCATAGTTGGTCACATAAAACTTGACAGGTTACATCTTGTACCCTTTTTCCCGTTTTACTCCGGGGGGCAGAGCATCCCTTTACGGACTAGTCTGTGGACATCGGATAGACTTACCTTGGGGACAGCTCTTGGAGACACACCAGTGTGTAAAACGTCGCATCATTTCGCCGGAAGTACAGACGCGCACACTCGAGGGAGCGGAAGTAAAGCCGGAAGTAGGGTCTTGCACCTAGCCTATCTGTGTCCCGATTTCATAGACGCAATCTTTGAGAGCACAGCGTCTGCTCTCGAAGGGATGCGGTCTTGATAGACCGGCAAAGAACCTCCGAAGGCCGAAGAAATGCGGACGGTCTAGACTACGGAGCATTTACGCGGTTTACGTAACAAACCGTTACCGCGCTCATTTATCTTGCGTGACACGGGCTGCTCCTGTCACTTGACTAGCAAACCCTGACAGCTGACCTGACATGTTAGTAAACAGAAGTTTATACGGACAGGCCGGTGAAAAAAAGGAACAAAGAAACCAAATAAACCAACAAAAATGGAGCCAGAAATTATATTTCATTTTTTATCTTTTATCTTTTATTGGAGGAGTTTCTAGATTACCGTTACAGCGTCACTAACCTGGAGACGTTACCTTACTTATATGCGCTTATTACTTTAATGAAATAAGTTTTAAGGATAACTTATTTTGTGTTTTTAAACGATGAAAATTAGTATTTTAACATTTGTATCGTTTAATATACTTGAGTGACTTGGAAACCAAATACTTACATTTAAATGCAAAAATCAAATCTACATTCTCCGCCATTGTTTTCTTTCCTTTTTGATGGAGTGCGCCAATGAATCTTGGGAGGGATACGTTGGGCCCGTGAAGGATCTTGGGATACGTTGGGCCGTGAAGGATACAGCCGATGCATCCTTCAAATCCGGGAAAAGAAGGGCTGCATTTCGTAGGCCGCATTTGAAGGACCCTTGGAATTGGGACAGCACTTGGCGTGTCGCTGTGACGCAATCGGCGTCGACGCATCCTTCGAATGCAGCCTTCGAAGGATGCGTCCTAGGAATTGGGACACAGCCTATTTATCGCTCGCGTTGTCTCTATCTGGACGACATTTCGCGGCGGTGTCCCGCCCCTAAACACTTCTTATTGGTTGATAAGTACACGCTGCTTCCTGTTGAATGTGTTTACATCCCTCGATGATTCTGATTTGGTTTGGATTCTTAACCAATAAGAAATAACACTCGCCGACAAAATCGTCACGCTGCATATCAGGCACACCCTCGCGCGAGTTTTCGTCGCCGTTTCGCTCGCTCCGCTGTATGTCAGGACTAGAGTGCCTGTAGAGAGAGAGTGGCGACAACGGAAGTTCAAAACGCTGGCCGATCACGTGGTCCATGTAGCCCTCCAAAAAGTTTCCCGGAAGTGCTCGGCGGGCAATTGGGAAAACAATAGGAGAAACCAAGATAATCGGTAAATAATTGTCAATAAATGTCCAATAAATGCTTGTGTTGAATTGCTGCTTTGAAACTCTGTTAAGGTGTACAACACACCTGTACCTTCAATTGACAGCAATAAAAACCGTATAATATTTCTGTCTTTTTTAACGTTCAGACCCTGAGTGAAGTGGGACAGACAGGTGACTAACATGATTTGACAATATGACTCTGACAACAGCATAATGATGACAACTGTGTTATAATATGAAACCCATGGCAAATAAATAGCATTTTCATTTAAATTCAGTGCAAATAAATTGAGTTCTATCACTATTTGTTAAGTATTCTTCCTTATAAATGTATTTGCTTTGAACTCTGTAAATCTTCACTAAACCTGTACATCCATTGACAGCAATAAAACCGTAATATTTTCTGTCTTTTTTTTTTTTTTTAACTTTCAGACCTGAGTGAGGCAGACTAGCAGGTGAC
The DNA here is from genome assembly GCA_900291075.1 of Melanogrammus aeglefinus. NCBI lineage: Eukaryota > Metazoa > Chordata > Actinopteri > Gadiformes > Gadidae > Melanogrammus > Melanogrammus aeglefinus. Next base: position 2,596 of record OLKM01003762.1, on the reverse strand, counting down.
TAACAATGATTTGTCAATTAACTACACAATAAGTCTGACTTGCAACAGCATCATGACAAGTGTGTTCTAATAAGAAACCTATGGCAAATAAATAAACAACTCAAACAGATCAGCATGTCAAGCTGTTTGTGTCCTTTCCACTATGTTGTCCTTGAATACAGTCTTCACCATGGTATGCTGTGCTGCATGGGGATGCTCCAATCGCTCGGAGAAAGGCGTCCACATGTATGGCTTCCCCAAAGAGAGGGACAGAAGAATAGCGTGGGTGGCTAAAGTCAGAAGGAGCAATTTAACCGTGACCTACAAAGACTTTAACAACAAAAAAATATGTGAGGTAATCATATTCAAACAATGCATTTGCACTTTTGCACACGTTCAAAATACCACACCACTAGGAAATTTGTTTTTTTTTATTTTTATTATTAAAAACAGAACACAGAACAGGAAAAACAATGCAAAAACCAAGGGAAGTTAAGTTGCAAACCGAGGGGGGGGTAACACTTAACTTAATGGCCATCTTGGAAGCAAGACCTAAACAAAGGTGAACGTCAGACAAACCCAGAACAGCTGAAGGTGCTTCAGGACAGTGCTGGACAAGGACAGAGAGTGATACACTGGTGAAACACAGGGCAAACACCACAGGCAACACCAAAAAATAATTTTAGCTCCTATACCAGAAGTTTGTACTTTTAACCCTCCTGCTTTGTCCTCCTGGTCAAGGAAGGAAGGAAGGGCGAAGGGAAAAGGAAGGAAGAAAGGAAGGCTAGGAAGGACCAAAGGGAAACGATGGGAGGAAAGAAGGAAGGGGGAAAAGGATAAAAGATAGATGGAGGGAGTGCGAAGAGATTGGGTTAATTTGGGTCAACAAAGCAAAGGAATAAGTAAGGACGAAGGGAAGGGAGGGAGGAACGGAGGAAGGGAAAATAAGGATTCGGTGGAAAGAAGGGAAGGGACACAAGGAAGGAAGGGAAAGAAAGATGGAGGCGAGGGGAACAGATTTGTTGATCAAAGAAGGAAGGGACAAAGGAAGGAAGGAAAGAAAGATGGAGGGAGGGAACAGATTGGATCAAAAGAGGAAGAAAGAAGAAGGAAGGACGACGGGAAGGAAGGGAGGGGAAAAGGGAAGGAAGGCAAGAAGGAAGGATGAAGGAAGGGGACATTTTGGGTCAATTTGACCCAGAAGGACAACAGGAAGGTTAAGTATCTCGCTGCAACCTGGGAGAGTGCCGAGTGCAGGGATCTCATACAACCCCACAAAAAAGTATCACTTTCAGTTATGGAGAGTCACATTTTCTAAACATAAATGTTAATTAAGTATAATCAGCCACTGATGTATAACACATTTGTCAAGTTGTCTCAGGTTCTTAACTGGTTGTGTTTTATATGTGCAAAGATTTTAAACATCTACCAAGTGTAAAGTGCTATCTAATAGTGTGTATACTATTTCAACCACACTATTGGGATGTATGCTAGACATGTCTGTAGTGCTAGAATAAAAGTGAGTTGTTTGGTGAGAACTAAAGGTAAAATTCACTTCTGCCTGCAGGCACATTATGTGAGGCTGACCAGTTTGTCAAGACAGCAAAGGCAAGCACTAAGCTTAAGAGAAGATGCGGTGCCCACCATCTTTGTGCATCGGCCAGTAGTCAGGAAGAGGAGGGCCCCTACTCCACGATGCCCCCCTTCAAGATAGGGTCCGTAGCTGCTGACCACAGCTACTGAATTAAAGATGACAGTGGTTATTAATTGTATATGAACTCTTGATAATCTATACCAACATATATGTCTGTTTAAGGGACACCAATATTATTTTAATGTTTAAACGAATGAACTGTGCCAATGTCTTCTACCTTACACCAGTTTTCCAAAGACTGAGGAAACGATAAGATGAGGAGAGAGAGAAAGGGAGTCTTTTTCACAACATAGTGGGTTTAGGGTCACAAATAATATATAGTTTTCCACAGTGATTACTATAAGATTTATGATTAAACAGAACAACACAGTCAACTTTGACATACCCACAAAATCACCCTATGTTATTATTTGCAATAAAGTTTATCAAACGGGGAGGTTATTTCAGAACATTAAAATGACGACGATGTTGTGTCTGATGCAATTGAATCATTGTGGACACATGCGTTTCAGTGAGTCATCAATCGTTCTCACATCGCTTCACCCATTATTTACTATCAGCCTCAGTGATATTAAATTAATGTTCAACTGCATTCACACTCCCTATACATTTACCTAGCTACTAGTATAAATTGACAGCGTTGGATTACGTTAATATTTAGAGAACAGAATTTACAATTTACATTTACCAGCCTGTTGCATGTGTTGCTATCGTTATCCAGAGTGCTAGCCTAAACTTTTATCTGTTAATATTCTCTAAATCTTCTAATCTAGACGGGGACAATCTGCCAACATACTTAATTACTCGTGTCCATTTGATTCCGATGCACTACTAAAATGAAAATGTCATTTTTTAAACATTTTACCTTGAATAAGTGTTGCTCCGACCAGCTGCTCCATTGGAATACATTGAGCGGCAGTTAGCAAATGCTAACTTCCGGGAACTTTTGAGGGGCTCCATGCG
>OLKM01003761.1:25000-30407 GCA_900291075.1 Melanogrammus aeglefinus | reverse complement strand
TCTAAAGGGGCGGATGCATGCTTGTGAGTCTTTGAGAAGGGCTGCCAGAAACTAACCATGCGTTTGAAATGCGTCGTTTATTTCCCCACTAAGCGTACCCGACGGGGAGTTAGGTTGTGATGAGGGAGCCTAGGGCCAACGACATAGGTTTGAGTTACCTGAAACGTTTAAAGGCCTTCCTAAGGAAATGAACCATGGAATAGCCCCCTTAGTGGACAACGCAGCGAAAGCACTCGGGTGTGCCCTAAGAGTCACTGCCTGGTGCAGATCTGAAGAAGCCTGAAGGAGTTGGGAGTTTAACAACAGCATATGTGTGTTTCGGATGGAAACTAGACTTGGTATAGAAGGGCGTGCGGTCGGTGTCTTGAATAGACCTTTGGTGTAGGCGACATGTGGTCACAAAGTCAGGGCCTTGAATGTAGTCGTGTCAAGGAGTCAGACGGACAAGAGGCTGCAAGTGGGATTTAATGGTGATGGACGGGTTGTGAGTGTTAAGAGTGAGTAGCGAAGTCGCTTCCAAACTCTAGTCTCGAGTGTGTCCACACTCCCCAATGTATCAAAAAAAACCTAAAGTAATGGAGGGGGTTTCTTCTCGCAAGAGGCTTAGGCCGCACTCCATTCAGCCATGAATTATATTTGCATTAGGGCCGGTATGCACTTCTTCCCCATGGGTCCCTTTAATTTGGAGAGGAATTCCCATAAAGGTTGAAATCATTCGGGTTAGATTGATTTTAGCAGTTGTAGAATTTGTTTATCAGGCCGAGTGACGTGCTGGCATATTTTAGAAAATATTATATTTATAGTCTGAAGCCCTTCTGTGATGTCAATTGTTTGTTATATAGACTATCAATGTCAATAGTTGAAGGAAAGAGAATCCGCTGGAGGAACGTGAATCCTCCTTCACCTTGTCACAATTATTCAGTAGAGTATCATTAATGTACTGTTGTGTCTAGTCGAGGGGGATTGCAAGATAATGGTCATAATTCTGCGTTGTAGCAGTTTCCTGCTGCAATCCGACACGATTGGCCTCCGGGGGGATCTCGTGGGGCCATGCTTCCAACGGAGGGATCCTTATGGATTCTTAGGTAGCCAATAGAAAGATCATGGGCTTGGATCCGCGTCGCCTGTAGATATCGCATATGTTTGTGGTTTTATATATTTTGTTGTGTTTAGCGACGTAATACTTTTGTCACCAGGGGATCGTGTCGAGGAAGATGGTTTGGTTAAGTTTTGGAATAATAAGGTTATTATTTAACTGTCTGTGTTAATCCTCACAGGTATTGTCTCCTGTCATGATGGACCACGCACTACCCTTGGTCGCGGGTTTAATACAATATTGTTGTTGTTTGTGGAGTGTAAGCAGCGCCTCAAACTCACATCACTAAGGTTTGTTCTTGACCCAAACGATTGTTAAACAGAGTTTTGAAAGAACCGACATCTTTTCTATGACCGAGGGAACGCTCAGGAAGACTGTCTAGGTGGGACCCATGAGACTTGGCGATAACGGTTTTTGACCGAAGCTGGTTTTTTAAGTAACAGCGGTTTTATGCGTTGTGATAAGTTGATGTCGGAGCGTGTTTGATCCGTATGTTGTTCCTTGCTATCTTAGTGGGGATAAAGTGGAGCACGTGAGAACAGAGAGCTGCGACCCCGTCAACTTTGAATTTTTGCGCATAATTAATTACTGATTTATACCCCTTCTGCGTATTAACAGCCGCGGGGGCCCCTAGTTTAGTGACTGAACCAGTGCTCAAGGATCAGTTTGGGCCGTGGGGTGTGTGACCAATGGATGCGTCCCTTTTCGGTGTGGAACGAGTTCTGGTCAGGGCCGGAATGAAGGCGTAAATGCGAGACGATGTGAGCATTAGGCGTCAGTTGTCACTTGTCGCGATGAGGGAGGGACCTGGAGAGTTGATCTCCGGTATAAAAATCTGAGCATTGGGGAGGTGAGTTAGGCAATACGGATAGACTATGCAGTTGTCGTAAACCGTTTTGGTCTACATTATGGCCTGCTGTTTAGACGGAAAGCTAGGATGACTTTTTTCACCACTGCGGAGACGGTAGTCTTGGAGAGGATGGATCGGCCGTGCCGGAAGGTGGCACCTGGGAAAACCATCAACTGCAACCCCTCTGCTGGAAGGGGGAATCTCTGGCTACATTGGAGTCCCCAAACATACCCATTTCTCCCTAGCCTGAAAACCCACTCTTTTGGCCTGTTGATTGTATTCACGTGTCTGGTGGGCCTCCTTGTAGGCGTGGAGGCCGCAGGAGAGACGAAGCTGAGCCGGCTCTGGACGGTGCCCCGGGACGTGGCAGGGGGGTCACAACTCAAGACCGCGGGGCTGTGGGCCTCCTCTATGAGAGAGGCCTCGGGTGGTGTGTCCACCTCCGTCCGTTCTGCAACCGGAGGCCTGAGGCGGGAGAGAAGAGCAGAACTTTGGGGACTGCCAACAGTCCGCCGGGGGGTCCGCGCCTTCCTCCTGGCCTTGGGCAGGACTTGGTGGGTGACCGTGCCTGAGAAAGGGGGACAGAAGCTGGGAGAGAGGGAAAGGGGGCACAGGGGAGAAGACGGGGGGAGAGGAGGAAAAGGGGGAGAAACAGGAGACAGGCCTCCATCGACGTCCGGTGGCGATGCTGGGGGACGTCCGGTGGCGATGCTGAGAGGACGTCCGTGGCGATGCTGGGGGGACGTCGGTGGCGATGCTGGGGGCACCCCTCTCGTGGGAGCACGCTGGGGGGACGGCTCGACCAATGGCGATGGGGGGTGTGCATGTTAGGACGCCATCGTCGCGCGGGCATGGACTGGGCGGTGGCGATGGCCGGGTCCCTGGTTCGTTTCCTCGTCCGTGGTACTTGGAGACGTGGAGGGGTCCGTGCTGTGGGTCCTTGGTCCGGGACTGGGTCGTAGATGGTCCATCAATGCCCGTGACGGAGCACAATTGGCGTGTGTGGCTTGTCTATTGACGCCTGCAGGAGTCTGGGGGCCAAAATGTCTCTTTGCCCAACGCGGCGATGTTCAAGTTACGGTCCAACAGGGTCCTCAATAGGGAAACACCTGGACCATGTTGGCATTTGTGTCCTGATAATGGGTCTCTAAGGATGATGCTAGTGGTGTGGGCCCAGTTCTCCGCGTTACCCTGGATGAGGCCAACGTAGTGGATTGGGAGAAGCGGGTTTAATAACGGATATTTAATGAATGCACATTTCTGGCGATGGTGAACAGGGGGAGTGGGGCTCATGATATTGTCCAGATGATGTACAGCCTTAATGATGTTGTACATCACCTTATTTTGGTGCTGAAGTCGGGGTCTGATGAACGTGGGATGCTGGGGACCACGTCGCGGCGCGTTCTTCTCCGTGTCGTGGTGCGTTTCGTCGTCGCCTCCCTCCGTGTTGGACCGCGGCGACGACGCCTACCGGGCGGTGGACGACTCCGGTCGTCGTAGAACCGTCGGGAATAGGATTGTGGGGTCCAGGCGGGCGCCGGGACCTCCGGATCCCGACGGCGGTGCTCTCCTCCGCGCGGCATATAGTCCCGTGCGGGGCCCGGTGGTAGCCAAAGCCTCGGTGTTGCGCGAGTGGCGCTGGTGCCAATATTCCCGCGGCGGATCAGCGGATCGAGGTGCGGTTGGGCCGGGCGGCGATTGGTGCCCAGGTCGCGGGCCCCAGTCGGTAATGGTCCTCTCCAGAGTGGTGATGGGTAATACCGGCTGGTGTCGTGTGGAAGCCTGGGTCCCAGGGCTGCGGCCTTGTCGCACGTGGCTGCGGCCTAGTCGTACGCGGCTGCGCTCACGCGGCGGCGAACGACGAGAGGCCACCCCCTGATGGTGGTCCTCCATCACGGGCTCAGTCTGTACGCCTCATCGGGCCCGACCGGGATAAGATGGGTGAGAAACCCCAAGAATTCACCGGCTGGAAGCTAGCAGGGGTGGTCCCGGAACGCAGCTCGGCCCCGTCTCCGCCGGACTACGGTCCATGCGCCATGTTCTCGGTGATCGCTCATTATTAATAATTAGATGGTTTGTTCATGAAAATGTGAGCCAGTGGTCAAAAAGTATTTCCTTTATTTGCTGCAGGTATGAAGGATTTTCCATTTGCATGTTACAAAAAAGGAATTCGCAACGTTTCGATATGTTTATATCTTCTTTCAGGCGATAGTGTTATAAGTTTTCCGAAGCTTGTAGCGTCTGAGCAGTGGCAATGCGAATAATGCAGTCAGAGGGTGGGAGGTGACCAACCACACTAAGCCCACCAGAGGGCGCCAGATCATTGGCCAATGGGATGTCGGACCGATGAAGGGGAGGAGAAAGCACCTCTCTATTGGTCATACCAATCCCACATGGCGATCACCACACAATCCCTAAATAAACAAACTGAATAAATAAATGTACAAGAAAGGAAGAATACTAAAGGGACAAACTATCAGATAGAAGTTAAAAAATCAATAATATAATTTAAAGGTAATATTAAACACCAAATAAAGGGGGAAGTTTGGGATTAGGTATGGGTAAGAGTTAAGGTTAAGTATGGGTAAGAGTTAAGGTTAGGGTTAGGCATGGGATGGAATGGGTTAAGGTGAGGATAAAGGGTAAGGGTTAGGTTAAGTTAAGATTGGGTTGGGGTTAGGGATAGAGTTAGTGTGGTTGGGGTTAGGGCTAGAAGTTAGTGGTTGGGGTTAGGGGCTAGAGTTAGTGGTTGGGGTTTAGGGATAGAGTTAGTGGTTGGGGTTAGGGCTAGAGTTAATGGTTGGGGTTAGGGCTAGAGGTTAGTGGTTGGGTTAGGCTAGAGTTAGGTGGTTGGGGTTAGGATAGAGTTAGTGGTTGGGGTTAGGGCTAGAGTTAATGGTTGGGGTTAGGGCTAGAGTTAGTGGTTGGGGTTTAGGGGTAGAGGTTAGTGGTTGGGGTTAGGGATAGAGAGTTAGTGGTTGGGGTTAGGGCTAGGTTTGGTTAGGGTTAGGGTTAGGGGTTAGTTTAAGAGCATCTTACCACTTTTTTGAAAACGGTTTTTTTGAGCTAGTTCGAGAATGCAGCGGCGGTGCATGGGAATTCGGGTTAGGGTTTAGGGTTAGGGTTAGGTGTAGGGTTAGGGTTAGGGTTAGAGGTTTAGGGTTAGGGTTAGGGTTAGGGTTGAGGGTTAGGGTTAGGGTTAGGGGTTAGGGTTAGGTTAGGGTTAGGGTTAGGGTTAGGGTTAGGTGTTAGGGTTAGGTTAGGGTTAGGGTTAGGGTTAGGGTTAGGGTTAGGATAGGGGGTTTTAGACAAAGTGCACCCCGGTGCAGGCCGTTTTCGGTGAATATCTTTTGACAGGAAGGTGCTAGAGAAAACGGGAAGCAGACGCCACCCCCCCAAGGGAGGATCGCCTTTCCAACGGCGGCCAAGCCCGAGTCCGGTTGCGAGCTTTCCCCTCCCGA
>OLKM01003761.1:17500-22500 GCA_900291075.1 Melanogrammus aeglefinus | reverse complement strand
TCTGGGTTTCGCCCACATATTGAATGCCACAGGTGTCACACCAGATCAAATAAATACAATTTTTAGAGAGAGGACCACCCTGTCCCGCCGTGGGGAAAACGTCATGCGAGTTGTTATTGCGCACCCATAGACGGTATTGGAAGAAGCCACCCAGCCTGTTTGGTCTAGTGGGGGCCATTGGGCGGAGTTTGGCCTTGACGAGAAGGTCTTTAATGCTCTTGTTTTTTCTAAAGGCGGCGATGATGCTGTGATCTTTGAGAAGGCCTGCCGAACTAACCATGCGTTTGAAATTGGTCTTTATTTCCCCAACTAAGCGTACCGCCGACGGGGAGTAGGTTGTGATGAAGGGGAGCCTAGGGCCAACGACAATAGGTTTGATTACCTGAAACGTTTTAAAGGCCTTCCTAAGGAATGACCTGGAATAGCCCCTAGTGGACAACGCAGCGAAAAGCACTCGGGTGGCTGCCCTAAAGTCCACTGCACTGGTGCAGATCCTGAAGAACCGAAGGAGTTGGGATTTAACCAAACCAGCATATGTGTGCTTCGGATGGAAACTAGACTTGTATAGAAGGGCGTGCGTGTCGGTGTCCTTGAAATAGACTTTGGTGTCAAGTCGACATGTGGTCACAAAGTCAGGGCCCTTGAATGTAGTCGTGTCAAGGAAGTCAACGGACAAGAGGCTGCAAGTGGATTTAATGGTGATGGACGGGTTGTGAGTGTTAAGAGTGAGTAGGAAGTCGTCAAACTCTAGTCTCGAGTGTGTCCACACTCCCCAAATGTCATCCAAAAACCTAAAGTAATGGAGGGGTTTCTTCTCGCAAGAGGCTAAGGCCGCCACCTCCCATTCAGCCATGAATATATTTGCATAGGCCGGTGCAAACTTCTTCCCCATGGCCGTTCCCTTTAATTTGGAGGAAGAATTCCCCATTTAAAGTGAAATCATTCCGGGTTAGATTGATTTTAAGCAGTTGTAGAATTTGTTTATCAGGCCGAGTGACGTCTGGATATTTTAGAAAAATATTATTTATAGTCTGAAGCCCTTCTGTGATGTCAATGTTTGTATATAGACTATCAATGTCAATAGTGAAGAGAAGAGAATCCGCAGGAACGTGAATCCTCCTCACCTTGTCCACAAAAGTCATAAGTTATCCTTAATGTAGCTGTTGTGTCTAGTCGAGGGGGGATTGAGATAATGGTCAATAAATTCTGCAGTGTAGCAAGTTTCACTGCTGCAATCCGACACGATTGGCCTACCAGGGGGGATCTCGTGGGGCCTGCTCCACACGGAGGGATCCTTATGGATCTTAGGTAGCAAATAAGAAAGATCCTGGGCCTTGGATCCGCGTCGCCCTGTAGATATCGCATCTGTTTGTGGTTTATATATTTGTTGTGGTATAACGAACGTAATATTTCGTCCACCAGGGGGATCGTGTCGAGGAAGATGGGTTTGGTAAGTTTGGAATAATAAAGGTTATTATTTAACTGTCTGTATCCCTCCCACAGGTATTGTTCCCTGTCCATGATGACCACCGCACTACCCTTGTCCGCGGGTTTAATAACAATATTGTGTTTGTTTTGGAGTGTAAGCAGCGCCTCAAAACTCCTCCACACTAAGGTTTGTCCTTGACCCAACCGATTTTTTAAACGAGTTTTGAAAGAACCCGACATCTTTCTCTAATGACGGAGAGCAACCGCCTCAGGAAGACTGCTCCTAGGTGGGACCCACAGAGACTTGGCGTATGAAACGGTTTTTTGAACCGAAGCTGGTTTTATTTTTGAAAGTAAACAGCGAGTTTTTATGCGTCTGTGATAATGTTGTATGTCGGAGCGTGTTGTGATCCCGTATGTTGTTGGTACCCTTGCTACCCTTAGTGGGGATAAAGTGGGAGGGCCACGGTCGAGAACAGAGAGGCTGCGGCCCCCGTCAACTTGAATTTTGCGCATAAATTAATTACTGATTTATACCCCTTCTGCGATATTAACAACGCGGGGGCCCCTAGTTTAGTGACTGAACCCAGTGCTCAAGGATCAGTTTGGCCGTTGGGTTGTGACCAATGGATGCCGCGTCCCTTTCGGTGGTGAACGAGTTCCTGGTCAGGGCCGGAATGAAGGCGTAATGCGAGACGACGATGTGAGCATTAAGCCGCCTCAGGTTGTTCCTGCTCGCGATGAGGGAGGGACCTGGAGAAGTTGATCTCCGGTTATAAAAATCTGAGCATTGTGGGGAAGGTGAGTTTAGCAATTACGGATAGGCACTATTGCAGTTGTCGTAAAACCGTTTGGTCTACATTATGGGCCCTGCTGTTTAGACCGAAAGCTAGGATGACCTTTTTCACCACTGCGGAGACGGTAGTCTTGGAGAGGATGGATACGGCGTGCCGGAAGGTGGCACCTGGAAAACCATCAACCTGCAACCCCTCCTGCTGGAAGGGGGGAATTCTGGCTACATTGGAGTCCCCCAACACTACCCATTTCTCCCTAGCCTGAAAACCCCACTCTTTGGCCTTGTTTGATTGTATTCACGTGTCTGGTTGGGCCTCCTTGTAGGCGTGGAGCCGCAGGAGAGACGAAGCTGAGCCGCTTCTGGACGGTGCCCCGGGAACGTGCAGGGGGTCACAACTCAAGACCGCGGGCTGCTGTGGCGCCTCCTCTATGAGAGAGGCCTCGTGGTGTGTGTTCCACCTCCGTCCGTTCTGCAACCGGAGGCCTGAGCGGGAGAGAAGAGCAGAACTTTGGGACTGCCAACAGTCCGCCGGGGGTCCGCGCCTTCCTCCTGGCCTTGGCAGGACTTGTGTGAGTGGACCGTGCCTGAGAAAGGGGGACAGAAGCTGGGAGAGGAGGGAAAGGGGGCAAACAGGGGAGAAGACGGGGAGGGGAGGAGGAGGAAAAGGGGGAGAACAGGAGACAGGCCTCCATCGACGTCCGGTGGCGATGCTGGGGGGACGTCCGGTGGCGATGCTGAGAGGACGTCCGGTGGCGATGCTGGGGGGACGTCCGGTGGCGATGCTGGGGGGCACCCCTCTCGTGGGAGCACGCTGGGGGACGGCTCGACCAATGGCGATGGGGGGGTGCTGAGTAGGACGCCATCGTCGCGCGGGGCATGGACCTGGCCGGTGTTGGCGATGGCCGGGTCCCTGGTTCGTTTCCTCGTCCGTGGTACTTGGAGACGTGGAGGGTCCGTGCTGTGGTTCTCTGGTCCCGGGAACTGGGTCCGTAGATGGTCCATCAATGCCGTGACGGAGCACAATCTGGCGTGTGTGCGTTGTCTATTGACGCCTTGCAGGAGTCTGGGCCCAAAATGTCTCTCTTTGCCCAAAACCGAGCGATGTCTCTAAGTTTACGGTCCCAACAGGGGTCCCTCAATAGGGACGAAAACACCTGAGACCATGTTGGCTATTGTGTCCTGATAATGGTCTCTAAGGATGATGCTAGTGGTGTGGGCCCAGTTCTCCGCGTTACCCTGGATGAGGGCCAACGTAGTGGGATTGGGAGAAGCGGGTTTAATAACGGATTTTAATGAATGCACCATTCTGGCGATGGTGACAGGGGGAGTGGGGCTCATGATATTGTCCAGATGATGTACAGCCTTAATGATGTTGTACATCACCTTATTTTTGGTGCTGAAGTCGGGGTCTGACGAACGTGGGATGCCTGGGGAACCACGTCTGCGGCGCGTTCTTCTCCGTGGTCCGGTGGTTGCGTTTCGTCGTCGCCTCCCCTCCGTGTTGGACCGCGGCGACGACGCCTACCGGGCGGTGGACGACTCCGGTCGTCGTAGAACCGTCGGGGAATAGGATTGTGGGTCCAGGCGGGCGCCGGGACCCTCCGGATCCCGACCGGCGGTGCTCCTCCCGCGCGGGCATATAGAGTCCCGTGCGGGGGCCCGGTGGTTAGGCCAAAGCCTCGGTTGTTGCTGCGAGTGGCGCTGGTGCCAATATTCCCGCGGCGGATCACGCGGATCCGAGTGTGCGGTTGGGCCGGGCCGGCGATTTGGTGGCCAGGTCGCGGGGCCCCAGTCGTAATTGGTCCTCTCCAGAGGTGTGATGGTAATACACGGCCTGTGTGTCGGTGGAAGGCCTGGGTCCCCAGGGCTGCGGCCTTGTCGCACCGTGGCTGCGGCCTTAGTCGTACGCGGCTGCGCTCACGGCGGCGGCGAACGACCGAGAGGCCCACCTCCTGATGGGGTGGTCCTCCATCACCGGGCTCAGTTCGGTACGCCTCATCGGGCCCCGACCGGGGATAAGATGGGTGAGAAACCCAAGAACTCACCGGCTGGAAGCTAGCAGGGTGGTCCCGGAACGCAGCTCGGCCCCGTCTCCGCCGGACTACGGTCCATGCGCCATGTTCTCGGGTGATCGCTCATTATTAATAATTAGATGGTTTGTTCATGAAAATGTGAAGCCAGTGGTCAAAAAAGTATTTCTCTTTATTTGCAGGTATGAAAGGATTTCCATTGCATGTACAAAAAAAGGAATTCGCAACGTTTCGATATGTTATATCTTCTTCAGGCGATAAGTGTATAAGTTTTCGAGCTGTAGCGTCCGAGCAGTGGCAATGGAATAATGCAGTCAGAGGGTGGGAGGTGACCAACCACACTAAGCCCACCAGAGGGCGCCAGATCATTGGCCAATGGGATGTCGGCACGATGAAAGGGGAGAGAAAAGCACCTTCTATGGTCATAACCAATCCCACATGGCGATCACACACAATCCCTAAATAAACAAAACTGAATAAATAAATGTACAAGAAAGGAAGAAATACTAAAAGGGACAAAACTATCAAGATAGAAGTTAAAAAAAACTCAATAATATAAATTTAAAGGTAATATAAACACCCAAATAAAAGCGGAAAGGTTGTGGGATTAGGTATGGTGTAAGAGTTAAGGTTAAGTAATGGGTAAGAGTTAAGGTTAGGTTAGGCATGGATGGAATGGGGTTAAGGTGAGGATAAGGGTAAGGGGTTAGGTTAAGTTAAAGGATTGGGTTGGGGTTAGGGATAGA
>OLKM01003761.1:0-15000 GCA_900291075.1 Melanogrammus aeglefinus | reverse complement strand
ACCGAAGGAGTTGGGATTTAACCAAACCAGCATATGTGTGCTTCGGATGGAAACTAGACTTGTATAGAAGGGCGTGCGTGTCGGTGTCCTTGAAATAGACTTTGGTGTCAAGTCGACATGTGGTCACAAAGTCAGGGCCCTTGAATGTAGTCGTGTCAAGGAAGTCAACGGACAAGAGGCTGCAAGTGGATTTAATGGTGATGGACGGGTTGTGAGTGTGTTAAGAGTGAGTAGGAAGTCGTCAAACTACTCTAGTCTCGAGAGTGTGTCCCACACTCCCCAAAAGTGTCATCCAAAAACCTAAAGTAATGGAGGGGTTTCTTCTCGCAAGAGGCTAAGGCCGCCACCTCCCATTCAGCCATGAATATATTTGCATAGGCCGGTGCAAACTTCTTCCCCATGGCCGTCCTTCTTTAATTTGGAGGAAGAATTCCCCATTAAAGGTGAAATCATTCGCGGGTTAGATTGATTTTAAGCAGTTGTAAGAATTTGTTTATCAGGCGCACGAGTGACGTCTGGATATTTTAGAAAAATATTATTTATAGTCTGAAGCCCTTCTGTGATGTCAATGTTTGTATATAGACTATCAATGTCAATAGTGAAGAGAAGAGAATCCGCAGGAACGTGAATCCTCCTCACCTTGTCCACAAAGTCATAAGTATCCTTAATGTAGCTGTTGTGTCTAGTCGAGAGGGGATTGAGATAATGGTCAATAAATTCTGCAGTGTAGCAAGTTTCACTGCTGCAATCCGACACGATTGGCCTACCAGGGGGGATCTCGTGGGGCCTGCTCCACACGGAGGGATCCTTATGGATCTTAGGTAGCAAATAGAAGATCCTGGGCCTTGGATCCGCGTCGCCCTGTAGATATCGCATCTGTTTGTGGTTTATATATTTGTTGTGGTATAACGAACGTAATATTTCGTCCACCAGGGGGATCGTGTCGAGGAAGATGGGTTTGGTAAGTTTGGAATAATAAAGGTTATTATTTAACTGTCTGTATCCCTCCCACAGGTATTGTTCCCTGTCCATGATGACCACCGCACTACCCTTGTCCGCGGGTTTAATAACAATATTGTTGTTGTTTTGGAGTGTAAGCAGCGCCTCAAACTCCTCCACACTAAGGTTGTCCTTGACCCAACCGATTTTAAACGAGTTTTGAAAGAACCCGACATCTTTCTCTATGACCGAGAGAACCGCCTCAGGAAGACTGCTCCTAGGTGGGACCCATAGAGACTTGGCGATGAACGGTTTTTGAACCGAAGCTGGTTTATTTTGAAAGTAAACAGCGAGTTTTATGCGTCTGTGATAATGTTGTATGTCGGAGCGTGTTTGATCCCGTATGTTGGTACCCTTGCTACCCTTAGTGGGGATAAAGTGGAGGCCACGGTCGAGAACAGAGAGCTGCGCCCCCGTCAACTTGAATTTTGCGCATAAATTAATTACTGATTTATACCCCTTCTGCGTATTAACAACCGCGGGGGCCCCTAGTTTAGTGACTGAACCCAGTGCTCAAGGATCAGTTTGGCCGTGGGGTGTGACCAATGGATGCCGTCCCTTTCGGTGTGGAACGAGTTCCTGGTCAGGGCCGGAATGAAGGCGTAATGCGAGACGATGTGAGCATTAAGCCGCCTCAGGTTGTCCTGCTCGCGATGAGGGAGGGACCTGGAGAAGTTGATCTCCGGTATAAAAATCTGAGCATTGGGGAAGGTGAGTTTAGCAATACGGATAGCACTATGCAGTTGTCGTAAAACCGTTTGGTTCTACATTATGGGCCCTGCTGTTTAGACCGAAAGCTAGGATGACCTTTTTCACCACTGTGCGGAGACGGTAGTCTCTTGGAGAGAGGATGGATACGGCGTGCCGGAAGGTGGCACCTGGGAAAACCATCAACTCTGCAACCCCTCCTGCTGGAAGGGGGAGAATTCTGGCTACATTGGAGTCCCCCAACCACTACCCATTTCTCCCCTAGCCTGAAAAACCCCACTCTTTTGGCCTTGTTGATTGTATTCACCGTGGTGCTGGTGGGCCTCCTTGTAGGCGTGGAGGCCGCGAGGAGAGGACGAAGCTGAGCCGGCTCTGGACGGTGCCCCGCGGGACGTGGCAGCGGGGGGTCACAACTCAAGACCGCGGGGCTGTGGGCCTCCTCTATGAGAGAGGCCTCGGGTGGTGTGTCCACCTCCGTCCGTTCTGCAACCGGAGGCCTGAGGCGGGAGAGAAGAGCAGAACTTTGGGGACTGCCAACAGTCCGCCGGGGGGTCCGCGCCTTCCTTCTCCTGGCCTTGGGCAGGACTTGGTGGGTGTGGCTGTCGTGCCTGAGAAAGGGGGACAGAAGCTGGGAGAGGAGGGAAAGGGGGCAAACAGGGGGAGAAGACGGGGAGGGGAGGAGGAGGAAAAGGGGGAGAACAGGAGACAGGCCTCCATCGACGTCCGGTGGCGATGCTGGGGGGAGTCCGGTGGCGATTGCTGAGAGGACGTCTCGGTGGCGAATGCTGGGGGGGACGTCCGGTGGGCGATGCTGGGGGGCACCCCTCTCGTGGGAGCACGCTGGGGGACGGCTCGACCAATGGCGATGGGGGGGTGCTGAAGGTAGGACGCCATCTCGTCCGCGCGGGGCCATGGACCTTGGGCGGTGGCGATGGCCGGGTCCCTGGGTTCGTTTCCTCGTCCGTGGTACTTGGAGACGTGGAGGGGTCCGTGCTGTGGGTCTCTGGTCCGGGACTGGGTCCGTAGATGGTCCATCAATGCCCGTGACGGAGCACAATCTGGCGTGTGCGTTGTCTATTGACGCCTGCAGGAGTCTGGGGCCAAAATGTCTCTTTGCCCAAACCGAGGCGATGTCAAAGTTACGGTCCCAACAGGGGTCCCTCAATAGGGAAAACACCTGGACCATGTTGGCTATTGTGTCCTGATAATGGTCTCTAAGGATGATGCTAGTGGTGTGGGCCCAGTTCTCCGCGTTACCCTGGATGAGGGCCAACGTAGTGGGATTGGGAGAAGCGGGTTTAATAACGGATTTTAATGAATGCACCATTCTGGCGATGGTGACAGGGGGAGTGGGGCTCATGATATTGTCCAGATGATGTACAGCCTTAATGATGTTGTACATCACCTTATTTTTGGTGCTGAAGTCGGGGTCTGATGAACGTGGGATGCTGGGGACCACGTCGCGGCCGCGTTCTTCTCCGTGTCCGTGGTGCGTTTCGTCGTCGCCTCCCCTCCGTGTTGGACCGCGGCGACGACGCCTACCGGGCGGTGGACGACTCCGGTCGTCGTAGAACCGTCGGGGAATAGGATTGGTGGGTCAAGGCGGGCGCGCCGGGACCTCCGGATCCCGACGGCGCGGTGCTCCTCCCCGCGGCGCGGCATATAGTCCCGTGCGGGGGCGCCCGGTGGTAGGCCAAAGCCTCGGTGTTGTGCGCGAGTGGCGCGCTGGTGCCAATATTCCCGCGGCGGATCACGCGGATCCGACGAGGTGCGGTTGGGCCGGGGCCGCGATTGGGTGCCCAGGTCGCGGGCCCCAGTCGTAATTGGTCCCTCCAGAGGGTGATGGGTAATACCGGCTGTGTTCGTGTGGAAGCCTGGGTCCCCAGGGCGGCTGCGGCTTGTCGCACGTCGTGACTGCGGCCTAGCTCGTACGCGGCGGTGGCTGCGCTCACGCGGCGGCGGAACGACGAGAGGGCCCACCCCTGATGGTGGTCCCTCCATCACGGGCTCAGTCGTACGCCTCATCGGGCCCGACCGGGGGATAAGATGGGTGAGAAAACCCAAGAACTCACCGGCTGGAAGCTAGCAGGGTTGGTCCCGGAACGCAGCTCGGCCCCGTCTCCGCCGGACTACGGTCCATGCGCCATGTTCTCGGTGATCGCTCATTATTAATAATTAGATGGTTTGTTCATGAAAATGTGAGCCAGTGGTCAAAAAAGTATTTCCTTTATTTGCAGGTATGAAAGGATTTCCATTTGCATGTACAAAAAAGGAATTCGCAACGTTTCGATATGTTATATCTTCTTCAGGCGATAGTGTATAAGTTTTCCGAGCTGTAGCGTCCGAGCAGTGGCAATGGAATAATGCAGTCAGAGGGTGGGAGGTGACCAACCACACTAAGCCCACCAGAGGGCGCCAGATCATTGGCCAATGGGATGTCGGCACGATGAAAGGGGAGGAGAAAGCACCTTCTATGGTCATACCAATCCCACATGGCGATCACACACAATCCCTAAATAAACAAACTGAATAAATAAATGTACAAGAAAGGAAGAATACTAAAAGGGACAAACTATCAAGATAGAAGTTAAAAAAAATCAATAATATAATTAAAGGTAAATATAAACACCCAAATAAAAGCGGAAAGGTTTGGGATTAGGTATGGGTAAGAGTTAAGGTTAAGTATGGGTAAGAGTTAAGGTTAGGGTTAGGCATGGGATGGAATGGGTTAAGGTGAGGATAAGGGTAAGGGGTTAGGTTAAGTTAAGGATTGGGGTTGGGGTTAGGGATAGAGTTAGTGGTTGGGGTTAGGGCTAGAGTTAGTGGTTGGGGTTAGGGATAGAGTTAGTGGTTGGGGTTAGGGCTAGAGTTAGTGGTTGGGGTTAGGGCTAGAGTTAGTGGTTGTGGTTAGGGATAGAGTTAGTGGTTGGGGTTAGGGCTAGAGTTAGTGGTTGGGGTTAGGGATAGAGTTAGTGGTTGGGGTTAGGGCTAGAGTTAGTGGTTGGGGTTAGGGCTAGAGTTAGTGGTTGGGGTTAGGGATAGAGTTAGTGGTTGGGGTTAGGGATAGAGTTAGTGGTTGGGGTTAGGGCTAGGGTTAGGGTTAGGGTTAGGGTTAGGGTTAGGTTAAGAGCCATCTACCACTTTTGAAAAACGGTTTTTTTGAGCTAGTTCGAGAATGCAGCGGTGCATGGGAATTCGGGTTAGGGTTAGGGTTAGGGTTAGGGTTAGGGTTAGGGTTAGGGTTAGAGGTTAGGGTTTAGGGTTAGGGTTAGGGTTAGGGTTTAGGGTTAGGGTTAGGGTTAGGGTTAGGGTTAGGGTTATGGTTAGGTTAGGGTTAGGGTTAGGGTTAGGGTAGGTAGGTTTTAGGTGTTAAGGGTTAGGGTTAGGGTTAGGGTTAGGAATAGGGGGTTTTAGACAAAGTGCACCCCGGTGCAGGCCGTTTTTCGGTGAATATCTTTGACAGGAAGGTGCTAGAGAAAGGGGAAGCAGACGCACCCCCCCCAAAGGGAGGATCGCCTCCTTTCCAACGGCGCCAAAGCCCCGAGTCCGTGCGAGCTTCCCCTCCCGAGATTTTGGAGTCGGGCATCACATATGCTGCTGGCCGTATCCGCTTTGCACAGCCAAAACCAAAGTGTGGTGTTTTTTGAGGTCCCCTCAGCAGCCACCAGATGGCGGCAGCGGCCCCTAACCAGAGATAGGCGCATGCGCGTTTTATTTTATTTAATCAATAGGGTTAGGGTTAGGGTTAGGGGTTAGGTTGTAAGAGCCATCTACCACTTTTGAAAAACGGTTTTTTTTGAGCTAGTTCGAGAATGCAGCGGTGCATGGGAATTCGGCGACCACCGACGGATAGGTCTAGGCCCAGCGGACTTGCTCAAAAAATGTGGCGCCCCTGGCGGTTTTTTTGGGTACTGCAATTTCGATTTTAAAAGTTCAAAGTTGAAGCGTTGTTTTTTTTTGAGCGGCGGTGCATGGGAATTCGGAATAGTCCCCTATGTTTCCCTTAGGCCCCTCTTCATCCCCTAAAAATTTGGGTTAGGGTTAGGGTTAGGGGTTAGGGTTAGGGTTAGGGTTAGGGTAGGGTTAGGGTTAGGGTTAGGGTTAGGGTTAGGGTAGGGTTAGGGTTAGGGTTAGGGTTAGGGTTAGGGTTAGGGTTAGGGTTAGGGTTAGGGTTAGGGTTAGGGTTAGGGTTAGGGTTAGGGTTAGGGTTAGGTAGGGTAAGGGTTAGGGTTAGGGTTAGGGTTAGGGTTAGGGTTAGGGTTAGGGTTAGGGGTTAGGGTTAGGGTTAGGTTAGGGTTAGGGTTAGGGTTTGGGTTAGGGTTAGGGTTAAGAGCCATCTACCACTTTTGAAAAAACGGTTTTTTTGTGAGCTAGTTCGAGAATAGGGTTAGGGTTAGGGTTTAGGGTTTAGGTTAGGGTTAGGGTTAGGGTTAGGGGTTAGGGTTAGGGTTAGGGTTAGGGGTTAGGGTTAGGGTTAGGTTAGGGTTAGGGTTATATAAAACGACGCTCCCACTGGAAGCGACGCCGAAATGCACTGTCCATTAACCGCTCACCGGGACCCAATCCCCAAGCCCCCACGCACGTTAAGACCCCCCGGTTGCAAGGTGCCCAGTCGGCTGATCCAGACCCGCTCCAGCCGGCGTCTCTCAGAGGTAGACCATCTGGGTTAGGGTTAGGGTTAGGGTTAGGGTTAGGGTTAGGGTAGGGTTAGGGTTAGGGTTAGGGTTAGGGTTAGGGTTAGGGTTAGGATAGGGGGTTTTAGACAAAGTGCACCCCGGTGCAGGCCGTTTTCGGTGAATATCTTTTGACAGGAAGGGTGCTAGAGAAACGGGAAGCAGACGCACCCCCCCAAAGGGAGGATCGCCTTTCCAACGGCGCCAAGCCCGAGAGTCCGTGCGAGCTTCCCTCTCCGAGATTTGGAGTCGGGCATCACATATGCTGCCTGGCCGTATCCGCTTTTGGCACAGCCAAAACCAAAGTGTGGTTTTTTGAGGTCCCCTCTGCAGCCAGCCAGCAGATGGCGGGCAGCGGCCCCTAACCAGGATTAGCGCATGCGCGTTTTTATTTATTTTAATCACAATAGGGTTAGGGTTAGGGTTAGGGTTAGGTTAAGAGCCATCTACCACTTTTGAAAAAACGGTTTTTTTTTGAGCTAGTTCGAGAATGCAGCGGTTGCATGGGAATTTCGGCGACCACCGACGGATAGGTCTAGGCCCACGCGGACTTGCCTCAAAAAATGTGGCGCCCCTGGCGGTTTTTTTGGGTACTGCAATTTCGATTTTAAAAGTTCAAAGTGAAGCGTTGTTTTTTTTGAGCGGTGCATGGGAATTCGGAATAGTCCCCTATGTTTCCCTTAGGCCCCTCTTCATCCCCTAAAAATTTGGGTTAGGGTTAGGGTTAGGGGTTAGGGTTAGGGTTAGGGTTAGGGTAGGGTTAGGGTTAGGGTTAGGGTTAGGGTTAGGGTTAGGGTTAGGGTTAGGGTTAGGGTTAGGGTTAGGGTTAGGGTTAGGGTTAGGGTTAGGTTAGGGTAGGGTTAGGGTAGGGTTTGGGTGTAGGGTTAGGGTTAGGGTTAGGGTTAGGGTATGGTTAGGTTAGGGGTTAGGTTAGGGGTTAGGGGTTAGGGGTTAGGGATTAGGGTTAGGTTTAGGGTTTGGGTTAGGTGTTAGGTTAAGAGCCATCTACCATTTTGAAAAAACGGTTTTTTTGAGCTAGGTTCGAGAATAGGGTTAGGGTAGGGTTAGGGTTAGGGTTAGGTTAGGGTTAGGTGTGTAGGGTTTAGGGTTCAGGCTGAGGGGTATAGGGTGTTAGGGGGTTAGGTGTTAGGGTTAGGGTTAGGGTTTAGGGTTATAAAAAACGACGCTCCCACTGGAAGCGACGCCCGAATGCACTGTCCATTAACCGCTCACCGGGACCCAATCCCCAAGGCCCCCACGCACGTTATAGACCCCCCTTGCAGGTTGCAAGGTGGCGCAGTCGCTGATCCAGACCCGCTCCAGCCGGCGTCTCTCGAGTGGGTAGACCATCTGGGGTTACACTGTATAAGACGGTGGCGGACAGGGCAGGCCAGAGCCGTGCAGGAGAAAGTGCTGAACTAAAGGTAAGGGTGTTGTGTTCTTTCCCCCTCTCAAAACATTAAATCTGTGCTGTGTGAACGCAGGAACAGCAAGGTGTTCTAGGTGGTTCGCCCACATATTGAATGCCAAGGTGTCCACCAGATCAAATAAATACAATTTTTAGAGGAGAGGGACCACCCTGTTCCGCCGATGGGGAAAACGATCATGCGAGTTGTTATTGCGCGCACCCATAAGACGGTTATTTGGAAGAAGCCGACCCAGCCTGTTTGGTCTAGTGGGGGCCATTGGGCGGAGGTTTGGCCTTGACGAGAAAGGTCTTTAATGCTCTTGTTTTTTCTAAAGGCGGCGATGATGCTTGTGATCTTTGAGAGGCCTGCCCCGCAACTAACCATGCGTTTGAAATTGGTCTTTTATTTCCCCAACTAAGCGTACCGCCGACGTGGGGAGTAGGTTGTGATGAAGGGGAGCTAGGGGCAACGACAATAGGTTTTGATTACCTGAAACGTTTTTAAAAGGCCTTCCTAAGGAATGACTGTGGAATAGCCCTAGGTGGACAACGCAGCGAAAAAGCACTCGGGTGGCTGCCCTAAAGTCCACTGCACTGGTGCAGATCCTTGAAGAACCGAAGGAGTTGGGATTTAACCAACCAGCATATGTGTGCTTCGGATGGAAACTAGACTTGTATAGAAGGGGCGTGCGCGTGTCGGGTGTCCTTGAAATAGACTTGTGGTTTTCAAGTCGACATGTTGGGTTCACAAAGTCAGGGCCCTTGAATGTAGTCGTGTTCAAGGAAGGTCAACGGGACAAGAGGCTGCAAGTGGTGTATAATGGTGATGGACGGGTTTGTGAGTGTTTAAGGTGTGAGTACAGAAGTCGTCAAACTCTAGTCTCGAGTGTGTCCACAACATCCCCAAATGTCATCCCAAAAACCTAAAAGTAATGGAGGGGTTTCTTCTCGCAAGAGGCTAGGGCCGCCACCTCCCATTCAGCCATGAAATATATTTGCATAGGCCGGTGCAAAAACTTCTTCCCCATGGCCGTCCCTTTAATTTGGAGGAAGAATTCCCATTAAAGGTGAAATCATTTCCGGTGTTAGATTGATTTTAAGCAGTTGGTAGAATTTGTATTATCAGGCCGAAGTGACGTCTGGATATTTTTAGAAAAATATTATTTATAGTCTGAAGCCCTTCTGTGATGTCAATGTTTGTATATAGACTATCAATGTCAATAGTGAAGAGAAGAGAATCCGCAGGAACGTGAATCCTCCTCACCTTGTCCACAAAGTCATAAGTATCCTTAATGTAGCTGTTGTGTCTAGTCGAGAGGGGATTGAGATAATGGTCAATAAATTCTGCAGTGTAGCAAGTTTCACTGCTGCAATCCGAGGTTAGGGTTAGGGTTAGGGTTAGGGTTAGGGTTAGGGTTAGGGTTAGGGTTAGGTACAAGCATTAAGGTGACGCCGCCGAAGGCGGCGGCGCCGAGTGCACAGGCCATCATCACATCAGTCCCAAAGATCCCCGACCACCCCCACCTACCAAGGAGGGACAGCGTGCTTGAAGAACGTCGATCTGGGCAATCCCACTAGCGGAGTGTCGTGCCAGAAGACCCGCGGAACCTTTCGAACGGGCGTGGCGAGGCCGAGGTGCCCGCGCCGAGAGCCAAGCCGGAGGCGCGCGTCGTTACGCCGCGACAAGGGCGTGGCCGGATGGAGGTCGCGAACTCTTCCTCGTAGTGTTGACGTTGCCCCGTGGCCTCCCTCACCGTGTGGCATTGTCCGGCGTGACCCCGTCAGCCGGAGGATAGAAGTCAGCCGAAGCGCGAGCGGAGCCAAGGGGGAGTTATCGGTCGGGGACGGCGTCCCGGAGAGGCGTAGGTCTGGGGGCCAACCCATTGGGCGGTGTCGTGCCGGAAGACGCCGGAAACGGTGGGGACAGCGTCCCTGGAGAGCGTTGGTCTGGGCAAAACCCATAGGGGGGTGTGTCGTGCCGAGGAAGACGCCAGAACGCGTGGAGACAGCGTCCGGAGAGCGATTGGTCTGGGCAACCCATTGGGGTGTGTCATGTCGGAAGACGCCGGAAACAGCCCGACGGGGGCGGTGGTGAGGCCGAAGGTCCGACGCCGAGCCAAACGGAACGCGCGCGTCGTCCGTCGCCGGCATAGGGCGCGGCCGAGGGGGTCGGGAACCTGCCCAGGGGGAGAGGGCGGGTCGGGGTCGGGGGGGAGGGGAGGGGAGAGGGTCGGGACAGGAGAAGGGGGGGAGGGGGGAACGACGGAAGAGGGAGGGGAAAGGGGGAGAAGGACACAGAGGAGAAGAGGACACAGAGCTGGCCTGGGACGGAGAGCGGTACTACGCCTGGTCAGCACGGTCCAGTGGTCACTGGGGTCCAGACCGGGGGCCGGAGCGGAGAGGGAGCGCGAGGGGCAGGTCGACCGGAAATGGGCCAGTGGAGCGCTACAACTGAGGCGCCCGGCCATCAGTTCACGCCGGAGCTCGGAGTGGAGACGTGCCAGTTCTCTTGGCGCAGCGGCGCTCGCGAACTGTCGAGGGCCCAGGAGGCGGCCACCTCAGTTCCGGTGCCGAAGCTGGGCGTTGAGAAGGGAAAGGACCACTGACCTTCTCCATCACCGTGGACTTGTAGTGGTCACAGAGTATGATCGCGTGCGTGGTGTGGCCATTTGCAGTGCGATTCACCTCTATGAGGGACAGGGTGGTGCGTGGGGACGGCGGGGCGATGAGCACGTCAGGAAGACCAGGAGTCTGGAAATGATGTGGAGGGGGCTCGGGACCGGTGATGTTGGGCCCAGGTGATGGGCGCCTTGATGCCAAGCGAGAGATGAGTCTGTTTTTTGAGGTGAAGATCCCGGGTACCGTGGACGCGGACAGGGGCCTGAGGCCTGGCGAGCGCCGGCGGGGACGCGTAGGCCCCGGGCGCGCGCGCAGCCTCCGAAGGTCTGGGACGGTGAGGAGGAGGGAGGGACGGGGCTGGGATCCGGACAGGAGGGTCTGGCGCGGTTCGCGGAGCATCAGCAGGGAACCCGGTTCTGGGGGCAGGGCGGAAGGCCTGGCAGGCGTTAAGGCCACGGCGGCGCGCTCAGCACGGCGCGCGAAGGCAGGGGGCCGAAACGGAGGGGTAGAGGGCCGACAAAAGGGGGAATGGCCTAGCGGCCGTGTGGGGGAAGCCCAATCACGGGGAACAGGGTCACGGGGGACCCCAGTCACGAACGGTAAGAGGGTCGCGACCGAATCGCATGGAAGGCGTCTCATGGTCTGTGCGGGCCAAAGGGGTAGACTAACCAGCGGGGGGATGTCGGAAGGATCCCGGGTCCTGGGCTGGTGTCGTCTGTGGTGAACCACGGTCCATCCGTCACGGTGGCTCGGGGCAGGCATATCCAAAGGTTTGTTAAATTGTATTAAAAAAGAAAACGTTCCGAAGGTTCAGGAAAAACACGTGTGGTCCGATAGAAAATCTGTTTTTTATTTAGATCTTCCTATCGATGTAAGCAGGTACGACGTTTCGTCACTAAAGTGACTTCATCAGGTACATAAATATGCAAAAAACAAACCGTGATATGTCATAAAAATCCATTAAAGAGAGCCGTGGCGACAGAAGACGGGAGAGTGCCGCAACCACACAAGAATACTTACATAACTGAGGAAAAACAGGGGAAGTGAGGGGCTCGAATAGTCTCAGCATGACCCTAAGCCAAATCAGAGCGTGCAAGGGCTGGAAACATACTGTTTATCTTTCAAAACACGAACATTTGAAAGTCCAAAATGGCCGCCGGGAGTGGCTGACCAATCAGAGACGGCAGGTCGAAAAACAATAATAAATAGACTCCAATGAGGTGAAACAACCAGCAGAATGGCGGCCAAGGTGACCGAACATTTAAAATCAAAGATGGCGCCCGGGAGTGGGGAGTAACCAATCAGAGACCAGGTTGAAAAACAATTATTAAATAGATCCAATGGGGTGAAATGAACCAGCAAGATGGCGCCAAAGTGGACCGACAGTTAAAAATCCAAGATGGCCGCCGGAGTGGGGGTAACAAATCAGAGACAGTTGGAAAAAACATTTTAAATAGACCCAATGAGGTGAAATAACGCAGCAGATGGCGCCAAATAGAACCCGATGCGAGGTGGCATTCCGGATGAAGGGCGCACACAACACAAAAGGAATACAAATAATGGCAGAGAGTAGTCGCACACTCCGAAAACAAAATAATAACACATTAACCGTCAATAAATAGGGTTTGAATAAGTGCAAACATTCAGAGGACAATCGGTCGGCTGAACATTCAAGGGGAGAGGGGGGATCCGAAGAGAGCCAAATTAGAAGGGGCCAGGCCAATAGAGGGGCAGGGGTTGAGGCGCCGGCGAGGGATTGTTAGGGTGAGGGCCAGGGGAGGGAGTGGTTTTAGGGTCGGCCAGGGGGAGGGAGTGGTTAGGGTGAGGGCCAGGGGAGGGAGTGGTTAGGGTGAGGGCCAGGGGAGGGAGTGGTTAGGGTGAGGGCCAGGGAAGGGGTGGTTAGGGTGAGGGCCGGGGGGGAGTGGTTAGGGTGAGGGCCAGGGGAGGGGGTGGTTAGGGTGAGGGGCAGGACGCGGGCGGGGACAGAAGGGGTGGACAGGATGGGACGGGTGAGGGGCGAGGGTGGGGGGCCGAACGCTGAGGGCGAGGCCGGGGCAAGGGGCAACGTCCTCTGAGAGGGAGAAGGAGACGCGCGAATCACGAAGGGAATAAAAACCTAACGGCTTCGGTGGATGAACACACGGGAACCGAACATGGGGACACCAGAACTATTGGTAGACACGAACTTCAAGTGCACGAACAAGGTTGAACGGATGGAGGGCCAACAGTAATAAACTAATAACAGCATCAAAAACCCTAAAACAGGGAACACTGAGCCCTATAGGGCACAGGTTGTGCGGCGCCGGGCGGACCGCACAATGGCGGTGACAGAAGGTGGTGTAGATGCTGCAGATCTCAATGAGAATAGTCAGCATCGGGGCCTTTTCCCCGTGTACCATGTGTTGGTGGGGAGGGAAGGAGATCCGACGGAGTCCGATGAGGGGCACGGCGCGGGTTAAGGTAAAGCATTAAGAGGTGACGCCGCCGAAGGCGGCGGCGCGAGTGACAGGGCCAATCATCCACTCAGTCCCAAAGATCCGACCCACGACCACCTACCAGGAGGGACAGCGTCTGAAGAACGTCGATACTGGATCCAAGGGAGTGTCGTGCCAGAAGCCAACCGAACCTTTCGCAAGGAGCGTGGCGAAGGCCGAGGTGCCGGCCGCCGAACAAAGCCGCGAGGACGCGCGGTCGTACGCCGCGACAAGGGCGTGGCCGGATGGGGTCGCGAACTCTTCCTCGTAGTGTTGCACGTGCCCCTGGGCCTCCCGGTGGCATGTCGGCGTGACCCCGTTCAGCCGGAGGGTAGAAAAGGTCAGCCGACGCGAGCCGGAGCAAGGGGAGTAATCGGTGGGGACAGCTCGGAGAGCGAGTCTGCGGCCACCACATTGGGGGTTTCTTGGTCGTTTGGGGCCCCGGAAAAAGACGCCGGAACGGTGGGGCAGCGTCCGGAGAGCTGTTTGGTCTGGGGCAAACCCATAGGAGAGGTGTCGTGCCGAGACGGACCAGAAGGTGGAGACAGCGTCGGGAGAGCGTTGGTCTGCAAACCCATTGGGGGTGTCATGTCGGAAGACGCCGGAACAGCCCGCGGGGCGTGGTGCAGGCCGAAGGTCGACGCCGAGCCAAACCGGAAGCCGCGCGTCGTCCGTCGCGCAAGGGCGCGGCCCGGAGGGGTCGAGGAACTGCCAGAAGGGGAGGGGCGGGGTCAGGGGTCGGGGGAGAGGGGAGTGGAGAGGGTCGGGACAGAGAAGGGGGGAGGGGGAACGACGGGAACGGGAGCGGAAAGGGGGAGAAGGACACAGAGGAGAAGAGGACACAGAGGCTGGCCTGGGACGGAAGAGCGGTACGCCTGGTCAGCCCACGGTCAGGGTCACGGGTCGCAGACGGGGCCGGGAGCCGGAGGGAAAGCGCGGGGAGAGGTTACGATCCCCCGGAGACGCAAAAAAAAATGGGGAACGAGAGGGGGAGCACGACAACGAGGGCGCCGCATCCAGTTCAAACGCGAGCTTCGGAGGAGAACCGTCCAGTGTCTCTTGGCAGACAAGGCGGCGTCCGAACTGTCGACGGACCAGGAAGTGCGGCCACCTCAAAGTTCGGTGCGAAGCGGGGTCGTTGAGAAGGGAAAAGGACAGTGACCTTCTCCGCACCGTGGCATTGTAGTGGTCACAGAGTTTATGATGGTGGTGGTGTGGGCCAGTTGCGTGCGTTACCCTCTAGAGGACAGGTGTGGCGTTGGGGACGGCGGGCGGATGGAGGCCGTCAGGGAGCCGGGTGAGTCTGGAAATGATGTGGAGGGGCTTCGGCGCGGTGCATGTGGCTCAGTATGGGCCGCTTGAGATGGCAAGCGAGGATGCGGTTCGTTGTATGAGGGTGAAGTCCGGGTCGTGGACCGCGGACAGGGGCCTGAGGCCTGCGAGGCGCCGCGGGGGAACGCGTAGGCCCGGGCGCGCGCGGCAGCCGTCCGAAGGTCTGCGACGGGTGGGAGGAGGGGGACGGGGCCTGAGCGAGTCCGAACAGACGAGGTCATGGCGGCGGTGTGCAGAGCATTCAGCAGGAACCCGCGTTCTGGGCGGCAGGCGGAAGGCCGAGGCAGGCGCTGTATGGCCCACCGGCGCGGCGCTCATCACGCGCGGCGTAAGCGGGAGAGACGGAACGGAAGGGGAATAGAGGGCCGACCCAAAGGGGGAAGGGCCCTAGCGAGGCGCCGGTCGGGGGAGCCCAATCACGGAAGGGTACACGGGGGACCCAGTCACGACGTAAGGCGCGACTGACCGCATGGAAGCGTCTCAATGGCTGTGGCGGGCCAAGGGGCTTAAGACTAACCAGCGGGGGATGTCGGACAAAGATCCCGTGTTCCTGGGCTGTGTGTCTTGTGGTGGGAACAACGGTCCAATCCGTCACGGAGTGGCTCGGAGAGATTCCCAACGGAGTTTGTTAAAGTTGTATTAAAGAAAACGTTCCGAAGTTCAAAGGAACAACACGTTGGTCCGATCAGAAAATCTGTTTTTTTTTAGATCTTCCCTACGATGTAAGCAGTACGACGTTCGTCACTAAAGTGACTTCATCAGGTACATAATATGCAACAAAACAAAC
>OLKM01003760.1:0-30450 GCA_900291075.1 Melanogrammus aeglefinus | reverse complement strand
ATTTTTTTTTGGTGATGATTTTTTTTTTTAACTTTCCTGTGACAAGCCTATTTAATTAGCGCCGCCTATGCCCAAAAATAAAAAAATTAATTGGACCTTGCCCTGCAAGGACACAGCTGAAAGAATGGGAAAATCGTGCCCCGGACCCAGAGGCAGAAATGGGACCGTAACAACATACTGACTTGCCTGCCCATCTTTGTTTACAAGGAGCAACCTCCCCAACCGATATCAAAGACTGGGCACAACTTGGGTCAACCTACAACTCCCCAGTACAATCACAATAACCTAATGGCATCCAAATACCAAAATACCTCATTCCAGCCTTGAACGACGCATAGAAGGCTCAGCAAGATAACAACATAGAGCATGTGAGAGAACTAAGTGCTTCTGGAACAGAAAGTTGACTTGGGAAGGAGATACAGGTAATTGCATAATTATTAATATCAAATTTGAGTGTAATTTGAAACACCAATAAAGGTACAGCTATGTTTTATGTGTATGGCAACTTATTGTACAGGTTTCAGCGCCAAATTCTCCACATACTCCTTCCAGGATGAGCAACTAGAAAAAATTACTCTTAATTTTGAGTTAGTCCAGGTAAATCAGCATGAAAAGTTTGTGAAACAAAAATACAGCATATAACCAAAGACAAGATGTTATCCAGTTTGGTTGCCTGATAAATAGAGAATGTTATTCATAGGTCACAGAAAAGCCCGCCAGCTCCCGTTACCATTAACGGGCTTTGACTTTTTTGCCCAAAAATCATATCGAAGTTGTTTGTTTATTAATAATATTCAAATATTATTCGAATATTTATTTAATATTTTTGACCATTAAAATGCCTTCGAGTAAGGACCTGGATTGGGCTTCGCGAGATTTGTTTACAGCGTTGCTATGGTTACCGGTCTTGCGTGTTCCAACGGATCGATAGTTACGTATTGTAACTCTAGATTCTATGAGTTATAGGCGCACGCCTTTTAAGGCCTATCGCTTTTTGGTTATCCCTAGGCGTGAGCTCGTAAGCACAGCACTGAAAATTTTGTAATCCCCGCCCACCAACAGCGTGGGCCTCAATCACGTCCCGCGGTCCACCCATATACTTCGGGCGCCGGGCGACGATCTGCTCCCTACAAAACAGCTTTTCTTCAGCTATTAAAAAGGACCATGAGGCCGACCACTTAAAAGGCTGCGCGCCTATACTGCATAGATCTAGAGTTACAAATACGTAACTATCGTTCTAAATAAGTCGTATAGAGGCTTCGGCCTTTTAATGGCTATCGCTATTGGGGTTAAAAGGCGGCGAAGCACGATAATAGTCATAGCCTCATTGGTCACCCGATTGGTAACCCAGATACAAACACAGCTACATACTATAGTATCAATGGCGTCAGACATAGCATCACACATGTAACATGCGTATAACGGCATGTCATCAACGAGGCAGCTCTAATGTGTCGATAAGCACAAAAGCTCTCAGGCATGAACATATTCGGACGACTCCACCTACATTTGTTATAAATATGCGAGGGAGGAATAGTCACACAATCCACACATCACTCCGACAATGCACACCAGAACTTGAGTGCGTCTATAGAGAGGCGCGACAGATATGTCTCTTAGGTAAAACCTAATAAAAGAGCATGGGGGAAGCCCAGGAGGCTGCTGTGCAGAATATCCTCCATCGCATCCCTCTTTGCAGAAGCGACAGAGGGACGATATTCCTCTGGTCGAGTGAGCCCTGATATTCTCAGGCGCGGCTCAACCCCCGCTGACACATTAAGCCTGTTGTGATTAGCATCGCACAAGCAATGTGACAGCCGTTGTTTATCGTCAGGGGAAGGCCCTTGGGAATGGTCTCCTGTAATGCACAAATAACTGTTGAGATTTGCGCAGAGCCGCCGTGCGCCTTTCACAAACAGGCAAGCGCGCGCACGGGGCACAAGAAGATGGGCTGTCGCCTCCTCCTCAAGATTGATGAGGAGGGAGAGAGAAACCATTGAGTGTTATTACCGTCGATCTGAACGAGCTAGTAATACTCTTTGGTATAAAAGCCGGATTGGGCGTAATATGGCCGAACTGCCGTCCCCCTTGTATTCTAAGAGCAAGAAGGGGCTACAGAGAGTGCAGACAGGTCGCTCACTCTCCTTAGCTGACGTCAGGGCCAGCAGCAAAGCTGTCTTGGCTGACACAAACTTGAGGGGCACCCTGGTCAAGAGGCTCAAATGGGGCTTTAACCCAGTGCGCGCAAGCACCAGTGGTTAAATCCCATTGTGGAGTGAGAGAGCGCGTCACAGGTCGCTCTCTCCTCACAACCTTTTAGGAAGCGCTTCAATTAAGGGGTGACTAAAAACAGTTTTATCCCCGAAACCTTCGTGGCATGATGAACAGCAGCCCGCGTACGTTTTAATCGTGCTAAAAGCCGCCCTCTTTCCATAAGTGACTGTGAGGAAAGAGAGCACTTGCGGCAAAGGGCAGGAGATGGGATCACCAACCCCTCTCGTGCACCCATCTCTGGAAAGCCGCCCATCTTAGGCCGAGTAACACGCTCTGGTGGAGTCAGCTCTGGCACCCCTGACTGGGTCCCGTACGACCTCCTGGGAGAGGCCGAGCCCTCCTAGGCGCTCGCGTTCAGCGGCCCAGGCCCACAAGCGCTGGCCGATCTCTGGGTAATCTATTGATTGCTTCCCCTGCCTGTGAGAGAGCGTCTCGCCGCCCAGGAGTACCTCGGCGGCCCTCCCGAGAGCAGACGCTGGAGGCAGGGAAACCAACGGTGCACACTCGTGCCGTTTGCGGTGCTATGAGAATCATACACAGCCGCTCCTCTTGGACGCGGTCCAAAACTTGGGGAATCAGGGGGAACGGGTGGGAAAGCGTACAGGAGTGTGTTTGGGCCACGGTCTGTGAGCGAACGCAATCCACCCCGAGCGGGGGATTGTCCTTCGCGCTGAGAGAGAACCACAGCTCGCACTGTGTGTTCTCCCGCGTAGCGAATAGGTCGACCTCCGCCTTCCCGAACTCGCTCCATATCTGATTCATCAGATCGTGGTGCAGAGTCCAGCCCTCCTGGTTGGGGACCCCTCCTTCGACATCATGTCGGGCCCCTCTGTTCAAGACACCGGGGATGTGTACGGCTGCTCTGATGGAGAGCAAGTGTGCGTGCGCCCAGCATAACAGCTGTCTCCGCTATGCTCAGCACAGCTGTGCCGAGCGCACGCCCCCTTGGCGATTTATGAATGCTGCTGTCGCCTTGTTGTCCGTGGCGAATTCATTACGTGTTGATTCGTCAACATTGGGGGCAAAGTGTTGGACCACCTTCAACACAGTGAGGAGCTCCAATGCGTTTATATTGCATGGTCACGGGGGGCGGCCAAACGCCGCCCCACTACGTGAAAACTCGCGCATGTTTCTCTCCCAGCCCGACAGAGAGAAGCATCCGCTGAACACTGAGATGTGTGACGTTGCTCTGCCCAACGGCACCCCTCTCGCGAGAGTTCGGGGATCGCCCCAGTGGGTCAAATCGGGGCCCACTGATAGGGGGAATGGTCACTCTGCGCCGCCGTTGACGCACCGGGTCGATGCGCAGGCGAGAAAACCATCTCTGTGCAGCCGCCTCATGTGAAGCAGCCCAAGTGGCACCACCTGTGTGAGCGGCCGACATCATGCCCAGCAGCCTCATGACAGAGAGGGCTGTCACGACGCTGCCCGGGGAACAACGGCGGAGGAGAGACCACAACGTCTCCATCCTCTGCTGTGAGAGCCGTGCTCTCATTACAGCTGAATCCAGCTCTACCCCCAAATACATCACACTCTGTGAGGGGAGGGGGGAGCTTTTCTTCCAGTTTATGGCGACGCCTAAATTCGACAGGTGAATTACCAGTTTTTTGTTTGAATAGCCGCTTCCTCCTTGGAGTGAGCCATCAAAAGCAGATCGTCCAAGTAGAACAGTACTCTCATTCCTGTTGCGTGCAGCGGCTGGAGAGCCGTCTCCCACGCACTTGGAGACACGTTCGTGGGGCTAGAGAATAGCCGAGACGGGAGACGGTTGTACTGGTAGTGTTGACCCTTGGAATGAGAAAACGCAGGAATTTTCCTGTGTTTGGGGATCACTGTGACGTGGAAGTAGGCGTCCTTCAAATCTATTGAATGTGAACCAGTCGCCCGGTTTTTACACACTGTAACACTCGTCTGATTGTTAAACATGTGAAACGGCCTCTCCGCGATGCATTTGTTGAATTAGGGCTAGATCGAGAAATCGGTCTCAGCCCTCCTGTTTTCTTGGGTACCAGGAAATACGGGAAATAAAAGTTCCCTGCATTCCTCTCCCTGCGGGACTGCGGAAATCACTTTTTTCGCTAGAAGCTGCTGTAGCTCCGCCAAAAGTGACAGCTGTTGATCCTTGGATGACAGCGTTGTTTCCACAATCCCGTTGAATCGCGGCGGAACGGAGGTGAACTGCAGGGTGTGACCCTTGCTGATCAGCCTGTCCATCCATTTGGCCAGGCTGCCATGCGTTCAGCCATTCCGAGTAAATGCTCCCGAAAGCGGCCGTGCAGCCTCTTTGTTTCGATGCGGCTGTCCAATGGAAACGAGCCACGCTTGAGCCCCTGCCGCCGCTGCGAGGGGAGGATCCCTCCTCGCAGCCCATGGGGAGCTTTGCCCGAAAGGGCTGGGTGTGTGTGTGTCATTAGCAGAGGCATGCGCCTGCCCTGCTCAGTCTTGTGATAATAAGTGTAAGCTCCCTCTCTCCCCGAGCGTCGGACGCGAGAGGAATAACACTGCGGCGGTGGGTAGCAAACTGCCGACACTGTGAACGACCTGCGTGTCATTCGTAGACAGAGAGCTCGTTTCAGGCGGCCGCCCCGCCACATGTGTCATGCCAGGCATGATGTGGTGAGGGGGAAAGGTAATGTAGGGCTGGTCTCGATCAATAATACGAGGTTTTATTGACGGCCTGCCTATATGTGGTGGGAGATGCGTCGTTGAAACAGTTACGGCTGAACCGGAAGGCTCTGGGCGTTAACTGGGGTGTGGGGGGAAAACAGCTGTCTTTAGTAAAGAGGTGTTTCCCCGCTGTCACACGCTTCTCCCTCGCCCCGTAATAGCGGGCGCTTGTGGGGCGGGGCATCGCCCCATGAGAGCCCGCTGCCCGAGGCCTTCGCCGCGCGCTCGCCGCCGCGTGCCGACGGGAGGCGGGCGGGAATGGGAAGCCGGGCGAGGCTGCCTTTGTAAAGGTAATGAAGGGCTGGCTCGATCAATAATGTGAGGTTTATTGACGGCCTGCCTATCTTGTGGTGGGAGATGCGTGTGGAAAACAGTTACGGCCGAACCGGTAGGCTCTGGCGTTAACTGGGGTGTGTGGGAGAAAAACAGCCGTCTTTAGAAAAGAGACGTTTCCCGCTGTCACACGCTTCTCCCTCGGCCCCGTAATAGCCGGCGCTTGTGGGGCGGGGCATCGCCCATGAGCCCGCTGCCCAAGGCCTTTGTTGGCCGCTGGCCGCGGCCTGCGATGGAGGCGGGCGGGGCTGATTAGCCGGGCGAGTTTGCCTTTCAAAGAGGCAATGGGCTGGCACGATCAATAATAGGTTATTGACGGCCTGCCTATACGTAGTGGGAGATGCGCGCGAACACAGTTATGGCCGAGCCGACAGGCTCCGGCGTTAACTGGGATGTGGGGAGAAAAACAGCCGTCTTTAAAAAGATGGGTGGCTCTTAAAAGAGCCGTTGTTTTCTCGCCGTCACACGGCGTCTCCCCTCGCCCCATCATGGCCTTCGCCGGCGCTTGTGGGAGGGGCAGGCGCCATTGCCCCATGAGCCCGCTGCCCGGGGCCCCTGCTGGGCCGCTTCGCCAACAGCCCACGACGGGGGCGGGCGGGGCTTGTGAGCCGGGGGGCCAGGAGGAGCTGCGGCGGCGCCGCCGCAACGGTGGCTGTCGGGGGCCCACGGCGGCGACGGGAACCCGGGGCGGGGCGCTGCTGTCGGGGTGGAGGCGGAGGGCGGGAGACGTGTCTCCGGAACTTCTCTGCCTCCTCGGAAGCAGCCTGCATCTCGTCCATCATGGACGACAGGCGGGGCCCGAACAGCCCGTCCGGGCTGATGGGGCACTCTAGCAGCTGACGCCTCACCGGCTCAGGGATGCCCGGGGTCTGTTGCAGCCACAGGTTCCGCTGAATCAGGTGCTGCCATGCCGCCGTCCGGGCCGCTGTTACCGCACCGGTGGAACCAGAGGCAGAGGATGACACCGGCCAGCTTTCGCCACGTCGACTGCCGTTCAGCCAGACGATGAGGTCAGCCGCCATGGTGGAGATGTCATGCGCTAGCAGGGCGATGTTGTTCACAACCGCCATCTGCTGCATCATGCATTGATGCGCCCTGTCTGTGAGCTTGGCCGTCAGCTGGTCTTTGGGAGTGGGCGGCGGCGCCGCCGAGCCCCGGCTTCACCCCAAAGACAGCGCACAGGAGCGGGGGTCCCAGCGGCGGGTAACCGGCCCTGTAACCCCGCGTCTGTCAGGCCTCCGTCTTCGTGACCTGAATGAAGGTCTTCACCGGAGCTCCGAGCTTCCCGGGCTCCGCCGCAGCCCCACTAAAGTACGGGTCTGATGGCGGGAACACATCGGCCAGATCGGTTCGATACGGGCAGGGCGTGTCGCGGCCTCGAGCCCCAGATTCTCATGCAGCTGGTCCGGGCGTTGGGGGGCCTGAGGCATAGGCACCGCCAAGGCCAAGGTTTGCGGCTACCCCTGGCGATAATGCCCGGAAGCTCTGCCACCAAAGCTCCAACCACTGGAAGTGAGGTGGTGGCAGAGACGGGCACAGTTGCTGCTGCCCCGGGCTCCGGCCCCTCCATTCGGAGAGGGGAAGCCGGGGGAGACACCCCCTCCTCGCC
This sequence comes from Melanogrammus aeglefinus, assembly GCA_900291075.1. NCBI lineage: Eukaryota > Metazoa > Chordata > Actinopteri > Gadiformes > Gadidae > Melanogrammus > Melanogrammus aeglefinus. The sequence goes on along the minus strand of OLKM01003760.1, from coordinate 23,567 downwards.
CGCGGTCGGAGTCGTCCGGACTCCCGCGCCCGCAAGGATGGAGAGGGCATCGTCGAGCGGTATGGAGAAGTCGTCGGCACCTTCGGCGACGGCGGCGGCAGTGTCGGCTCGGCGCTGTCGGTATTCGCCGACAGCGCCTTACAATGCTGACACAAGCCACAGTGGCCGAGAGCGCCAAGAGGGCATGTTTCATGCCCCAGGCCAACCCTCGCACACTTCGTGGCCGTCTTCGGGCAGGATGTAACCGGTGTTACAAGACCTGCAAGATGCGGGATCGTCTCGGAGTCCATGGTATAATCAGTATGCTAGGATCGCTCCTGAAGAAAATGGGAAGCAGATCGTCCCGCGCGGCGCCCGAATATATGGGTGGCCCGCGGACGTGATTGAGGGCCCACCGCTGTTTGGTGGGCGGGGATTACAAAATTTTCAGTGCTTACGGCTCACGCCTAGGGATAACCCAATAGCGATAGCCTTAAAAGGCGAAGCCTATACGACTTAGAATATTAGGTTTCTAATAAATCGCTGTCTAATCAATACTTCATTCACTGCCTCTTCGTGGTCATTACAATATTATGAATAGACTGCATCGGGTTCTCCGACGTCTCTCCCTCTTGGCCTGCCCATAACAGGTTCGAATATTAAGGGCTGCCTAATATTTGTTCGAATTTTGATTTATTTTTTGATATTCGATTATATTCGAATGACGAAGTTCGGAGTCAAACCCCTAGTTGCCATGGAGGCAATTGGATTTCAAAGAGGCCTGGACCATCTTCCTTTAATGGCTGTGGATGTTGGTGTCATAACCACTGATCGAACTCCCCCTATACGGAAAATTATGAGGGAGAGCTATGGCCACATCCGTCATGAGTTTGACACATGGCATGTCAGTAAGGGTAAGTGACACATCTACAACAACCCATATTTTCACACCATATCTTTTGTCATTTTTGCAGTTGGTAAAATCTACGCTTTTTGTTTATTTCTAGGCATAAAGAAAAAACTTCTCACCCTAGGCAACAAAAAAGAAAATAGAGATCTACTGCCATGGCTAAAATCGATCTGCAGTCATCTGTGGTCCTGTAGCTCAAGTCATGGTGATGGAAAGGTAATAAGGTTGTATTGTCATTGGGCAATACAATACAAAAAGACTGCACAAAAGCAATAAGTGAAATGTTCAAATTGTGTAACCCAAAACCTTCATTACTACATTACTTCTTCCAGGAATGTGTGCGTTGGTGGACGTCACTGCTGCACCACATCTGTTGTGTGCATAGATAGGAGGAGGCTGGTGTTGAACATGCATGTCATCATGCAACATTGATGGAGGAGGAACAACGAAAAAAGAGGTGGATGAAGTCTGATTCTCCAGCGTTCCAGGCTGTGAAAGACGTAGACCTGGGAAAGAATCCTCTGCGTGACTTGCACAGATGGCCCTTTTCAAGCACATTGGTATGCCTTCAAAATAATTAACTTGAGATTTGGAGAAATGTTTTATTCCTATAACTAAAGTAAATTTACAACAATGCATGACTATACTGTATGTAGCAATACTCTACTGTGCCTCTCGAATAACCAGACACTGTAGTTCTAGAAGTAGTAGTTTTAAATCTAACTTTTTGAACTATTTCTGAACACATGTTATTATGTAATTTAACATAATATATTTTGATGGGTTAAATTGAACCTACACAGGGTCCCTTGAGGTATACCACTCAGGGATGCACCGAAAAGGCTCCACTTCAGCTATGACACCATGCTGGCCAACTGGCAGTCATGGATCATAACGCAAATGTTGGCAGGCCACAGGCTAAAACAGCAGAAGGTAAAGAGAAGTCTGCTTCTTTAAATCTAACATAAATACATTTTCTAATACTTGAAAGATAAATGTTGTTGTCAGCTTTGTGGATTATCATCAACAAAGCACCATATAGTCCATAATTTTACTGTGTAGAAATACTTAACAAAGTATGATATTTAGCTTGTGCGTGTGTTAGGACAACCCAGGTACTCATTTGCCTACTTGAAGGCAAGCAGTCGGTGGGTTGCCAGGACCATTTATGAGCCAATAACCCAGCATTTCCGGCAAGGCCTGATGGAGGGAGCTTTGCAGAAGAGGGATGAGCACAGCTTGTAAACATTGCCCCGTTGCCAAGGCTTGAAGTCTGAGCTAATTGCAAATCTACGTCCCGGTTCAAGGATTCCTGAAGCTTGACAAAAATTATTTGTTTACATTTACATCTTTTACATGTACAGATTATTTTTGTATATGATAATAAAATTATTATTAAAAAAAAAAAAAAGTAACATAGTTGCCGCACACTCAATCTCTGATCTTGCCTATTTGGTAACGGCAACATTTTGTATTTAGTATGATAACAAACTAGTTATATAAAAAACTTTGGTTGCCGCACACTCAGGGCCCTATCTTACATCCGGCGCAAGTGACTTAATCACTGGTGTATGTGTCATTGCTAGTTTGCAACTGGCGCAGAGCATTCTTTTCCCTCCTGTGCCACTGTGATGGAAAATTTACATGTTGTTATGTTTTCTTATTCTTAACTTTAGTTTACTATTCTGTGTGTGATCTGTGTGTTGGAAAATCTGCATGTTGTATTGTGTTGTATTTTCATTCATGTATGAACTACTTGTTGTTAGTTCTTGTGATGCAAATCTTTCCTGCCTGCTCAGTTTAAAGAGGGTCAACCAAAGTGTGAACCTTGGATGTTCCGTACACTCCAGTTGTCGGCCCGTTCCTCTCCTCTCCTTTGATGTAACTGTTTTCGTATATATAACCCAATCTGACCTTTTATCATGGGCCTGTTCCTCTGTCCCCTGGGCAGCGGAGGTGATGAAGGGGTCATAAGGCAAGGCGGCAAACCTGTATTTATGACACCTTGAAGAGCTTCAATCAAAAGATTACCATCTGGTAAAACAAAGACTTTTGGTGGATTGAGGGGGCGGCTCCCCTACAGAGCCCAACCAGAAGTGAATAAGAACTCATGGCTCTAATCCCTCGGTGGACTTCTCTCTGCGAGCCTTCTGATAGACGCAGGGCGGACTCCCATCTGAGGCCTCAGATTAATATTGTATGTCTGTTGTTATTATTTGTTGATGCATGTTTTCAAGTGTTTCTGTTTTGTATTAATCTTTACAATATATATGTGACCATAATCGTACACAAGTATTGCGAGTCGTTTGTACCATTATCTCATCTGTCTTAGACGCAATATCTGACATAGGAACGGTAGGAACTCCGTAGACAAAGAAATTGCCACGACAGCCACGTGTCGGTAAATTAGGGAATGATCTTGCGCCCCAAGGGGCGGTTCGGCGAAAGGAGGAGGTGTGTTCTGGTGCAAACGTTCCCTGGTGCTATTTTGAAGTTTCAGAAACCACTTGCGCCACAAACCAGGTAATACCTGATTTAAGGTCAGTGGCATGTTGTTCAGATGCTATTTTAAGGGCATATGCATAGTGTTGCTTGTGCACCTCGCGCATACACTTTGCTTCTCTCATCTACCTAGCCACACATTCTTGGTAAATTATTTGAGAAAGAACAGCTGATACAGCGGTAATAAGTTGTACTTTTAAATCAATGCATCTGCAAACACCGTACAGCAAACACATATTTTCTTGACACAGACATCGTGTACATGCCCATAACTTTTAGGATTGATTATATTTGATCGTGAGAAGACACTGTTTTACCGCGAGTGAGTGTTAAAAAGAATGAATGAATGCAGGCGTGCGTGTGTGTATGTGTAAAAGAATTAATGAATGTGTGTGTGCGTCCATCTGTTTAAACACATGCAAACTAAACACGTAACGCATAATACAGTCCATGGCAATATATTGTATATTAACGGGGGGACACATGCATATTAGGAACACAAGTCGATGACGATAATGCATAGAATACTGATTAACGATGCCTATAATGTATTGCGTATATTATTAAATAGAACCACAGTTACCGCATATCATATGTTATATGTTATATCATCTAAGTTTTCTTTGCCGAAATTTATTTGAGGACTCAGTATTTCTGAAGTTGTGGAAGAAAACCTTATTCCATGTGTGAATTAGGCCATATTATTTGGGCATAAACTGAGCCAATTGAAGTTTGAAATTCATGTGCATCTGTCTCATCGGAGACTGCAGACGCGTCAAAATATCAACTTTTCAGATTCAAATGCGCTCATGGCTCTTAAAGTGGATGGAAGCTGGCACTCTCAGCACGTTACGCCCAAACCACACCTATGGGTAATTAGGCTACTTCAGATCAACCCTTTTTAGATATGCGCCGGGCGCAAGAGTAATTTTTTTGCGCCGGTAAACTAGTGACATCGCCATAGAACCGCCCAAAAAGGTATGTGCGCTTGGCACTTCTCACTTGCGTTTCAGACCGTTAAAATAGGGCCCTCAATCTCTGTGAGATTGAGTGTGCGCTGATGAAGTCTAATCGTCAATTTACCTTTCCAGCACCTCTGAGATTGTGATTTCTATTCCTTTTTTACACAATAAACAGGTTCTTGAAATACAAATTACCTTTATTGATAGGTATTATACAAATATCTGCATGAGCATTAGACTGTGATAAAATCGTCCATTATTCACATGAAACCCACATAATTGTCATTATCAAAATGGTCAGAATATTCTGTGAGTGTCTTCTGCCTCCTTGAAACCTTGGTACTCAACAGTGAGGGAGGGGTACTTCTTCCTAATGGCTTTCAACACACAGCTGGGCAGCACTCTCTTTTCCCTGCGGCCAAGGCGATCTCCCCTAAGGGCCCGCTCCAAGACTACGCGGCAACTAGCCTGCATTGACTGGGGGTGGGTTGGAAAGGGGAAGGGAGACAAAACAATTATCAGAATTAGGCCACTGTGTTCATATAGGCAAATCTAACACATTGGCTTTGTCTATGTAGCTTACAAACACGCGTTACCTTTAATGGCGCTGTATTTACATAGGAAAGCGTATGCCAACATAACATCCTTGGATTAAAAATGCCAAAAGTGAGCACTAGCAGTAGTACCACTCTACCAGTACAAAACGAGCTATGATGAAAAATTAGATCACCCATGCATATAACGTTATCAAACAACTCTCTTGTTCGATAACTGTCCGTCAGGCCCCTCCGGAATCGGCCAATTTATTTTCGGGTTCTATTATAGTGCGGTTAACGAGGGATGGGAAATCCTCCATAGCAGTCACACAGCGTGTCTCTATATTCTTTTCGTCCAGGGCACGGCGAAAAAAGGTCACACTCCTGGCAGCATAAACATTCTGCTTCGGTGCCCATGGGCTCACAGTACCCACAGGCACACCAAAAAATCCCTGCACACCGAGAGTGGTCTTCTTCGACCTCCTCCGCTGGCTGTTCTCCCATTCTCCGACTCCTTTCATCCTGTTCCTGCAGCTCTTCCTCCGTGTATTCTGGCTCATATAGGTATGGGCTCCCATCGAAATCAAATAAAATGTCGGTTTGATTGAAATCTGTGTTAGACTAGAATATGCCGTCTACTATGCTTGGCCCCCAACCTTTATATGTCCATGCCGCCAACTCTTCCCTGTAGTCACTTCCATCAACCACGTGCCATGCTTGATCGTAGCAAACAAATATTTTGTAACTGTAACTTATGTAGCATATGCAAGTCCTTTAATTTACGTGTCAACACTTGCTATATAATTTATGAATATAAATTATATAAATTCTAAATTCTAAAACGTTCCTCCTTAAACTGAACTCCGGCGCATTCGGCAATCAACTTGTGTGGACTTCCTGTAAACACGGACCTACCGGTAATGCTTGTTAAACTTAAGTCTTTTTAAATAAACTCTGGGTTTGCAAATTAAGTTGTTTGTGCTTCGTTTTATGTGTTGGGACCCTAGTCATGCTACTGCAGAGGTTTGGTGCTATTTTTAACAATATTAGTGGTTCAAAAATGCTGATTTAGAAGCAAAACTCAATGCCCCAAGCCAATAACATGGACGGCAAACATTGTGCCCGGCATACTATAATACTCGATTTTCAATTAAAAAAGTATCTGAAGGGCTTATTTGATGGGTTTTCATGCCAAAACAAAGACCCTGGGTTGAATTTGCGCTGGAATTACAATTTAATTTTGTTCTTACCACTGCCTGGATTTGAGCACAATGTCCATGAAACAGATGTCCGATGAGAGATGATGGCATCCAGGAACAGCGATTGAGGGTGAAAGCAGTTAAATCAGTCCAGTTGAAACAGTCCGTCCCTCAAAAAAAACTAGCCTGCACAAACAAAGGTGTGCAGCTTAATTATTAAACAGTCTAAATGTTTTTTTTCAACTGTCCATTGTATTCAACTTAAATAATAATCTTTTAAAAGTACACACAGAAAAAAACTTTGGAATAGCTGCAAACAGCATATGAATTAACTTTAGCCTTTACCTGTTTTTAAAAATGAACCTCATTGAATGCATTTATCAACCCTTAACTTATTTAAACATGAACCTCAATGAATACATTTATTAACCCTTTAACTTATTTCTCCAAACATGTAAATTACTTTAACCGTGTTCTAACATAGTGCACACATATGGCCTGTAGCTAACACACTTGGTATCTTATCTTTATCATAGTTTTTTTTATACTCCTAGTTTTTCTGTGCTGCCGTTGTTCTGCCAATTTCTGCTAACCATCAAAGTGTGCTACCTAGTAGTTATGCGCATGCGCATCCCAAAAATCCATGATCATGCGTGCGCATCCATTAATTTCTACTACCTTTTAGGCTGATGTTGAGTATTTTCTTTAAAACTTGTTTTTAACTGCGCAATTATCTTACAAATACGTTTTACATTGCGCCTTTTGATCTGTCAGCATGTAAATATGTGCATGTACACACAGGCTTTGCTGCTGAATGTAGAAATAAGATGATATTTGCGTAATCAGTATGGGACTGGGAGCAGAGAAAGTTTTCATCGGTGGTGGAGGTGAAGGGGGCGACGACGATGTTATAACAAAATATTTAACGTGTTACATCAATTCTAAATACTTGTTTTTGTAAAGCTATGGAGGAAAGATGGAAAGAATTGTTTGACCTCCTAACATTCCTGGATGAATAAGTCACAGAAATTAAACCATAGGAGGTATGCTTCAAAATTCAAGTTAAAGGGTGAGTATCTGAAATACATGCTTGTTTATAACGTCTTTATTGAAGATTGCAGGGGTACAGTCAGGGCCGTTTCTAGCTATTTGGGGCCTATGTGAGATACTATTTGGGGGCCCATATTTTTTGAAATTCTGAGGTAGAGGTTCCTGTATTTTTAATATATTCTGTGACGATGAAGAAGTCTGTTACATTTTAAGAGGAAAGCAGGTTAGAGTACATTAATAAATACAACAGATACAGTATGTTCTGGAAAAATGTTTGATGCAAACTTTGAGGTGGCATAACAAGTTGGCATAACATAAAGAAACTTTAACCCACCATTCCAAAACAGTAAAAAGTAATTAACTAAACTTTAAAACCTTTAAACCTTTTCACATTAAATGCAAATAGTAAACTTAAATTGTATGCAGTTACCCTTTAAACATGTACTATACTTTAACACACTTGAATTCAAAGAAATGCAATCTTGTGGTAACCAGTTCAACCTTTTTAAATGTTCCAAGCGCTAGGGTTTGCATTAGTTGGGGTATTAGTTGCTGTTGGAGGGACAGGATGGGACCATCTGCGAGCTATATGACATAATGCTCACTCTCAAGACAAAGCTCAAACAGCAACAAATTGATTCCTTCTTTGGAATGGAGACCAGGGCTATTGTCCAACAGTTTCCTGACCAAAAGGCAGCAACAATCAAACATGATTTTTCCAACTTCTACCAGACTGCACTCAACTACCTGGAAAAATGGTATGACTTCACAGACAACAACTACCAGAAGAATGTTGCATGCTTGGCGCTGAAGAGCAACATCACATTCTCCCAGCTCAGTGATGCTGTGGAGGCCCTACAGATAGGGGGGAAACTGGACATGGATGAATTGTATGAGTACTATGTGACTCGGCCACTCCAGCAGGAAATTGTGGAGAAGTGGTCGATCTTGCTTAAAAGCACAAAGACACCAAATCTTTTCTCTTCAGCATCCCCATAACCAATGCTTCTGTAGAGAGAGTGTTTTCCCTCAAGACTGCAGCCTTGACTGATCAGATGAACCGTTGCTCTGTGGAGCTTATCAAGAGTGAAATTCAGGTCAAGACAAACTTTGAATACAGTTGTAAGGAATTCTACAGCTTCGCACTTAAGCTTATTAGAAGCTGCAAGCTCAAGCAAAAAGTATAAAGCCAAGAAGAACATCTAAGGTAAGATAAACATTGTCTAAGATATAGATTAGAATATTGTGAGCACTGAGCCAGTGTGGTGCTAGATTTTAAGACAGTGCTCTATTCTTGTGTTTCAGCGGCAGGTGCTTTCTGTGGTGCTGAAAGTGCATTGTCTGTGTGGGCCCGGCCTGCCTGCAGTTGTTGCTGTGATGGAGAGAACTGAAAGACTTTTGTTGGACAATACTTTGAAGAAAATCCAGCCAGGTGTTGTCCTTGGTGCTGGAAGAGCATTGATCATGTTACTATGTTTAGTGACACACGTTTTTGTTTCCTCCTGACCAGTTTTGATTTGTATTGTTATTATGGTTGTTTTATGTAGTGCCTATTCCTAATTGTATAACCAGGTGTGCCTTTAGTTGGCATTGTCCAGTAAATGCAGATCATTTTAAAATGCATTTATTTTATATAGTTATGTGTGTTATGTGATTCTGAGCTGAGCTTTTGTTTAGTGTGTATATTTTGTTCAGATAATCAGCCTATACTTTAAGGTGGTGATTGGAGTTGTGCTGGGGTTAGGTGGTTGCTCTCTGTTGTTGGAGAAAAGGCAAATTGAAGTTCAATGCTTGAAATAACAATTGTAGCCTTGACTGTCTGTTCTGTTTGAATGTATACAGTCAGGTGTGTTAACTTTTAGGGAATTTGGAACTAGAGAAAATAGCCTAGGTTACACACTCCTCCTCTAAAATACATGCATCTCTGCATGAACATTAGAATCATCAAGTATGGAAAATACAGTTCCGAAGGTTTAGAAAAATAAACTAAAAAAGTTTCTCCCAACACATCATGAGTGAGTTTACGAGGTTGGCGCCTCTCTCTATCAGAGCATCTTAACTCAGTGGACTCTTGGTTATCAGATGCCTTATTTTCTGTGTCTACAACTACAGGTTTGGCTGTGACATGATCTGTGATGTCATGAACAGATGACATAGGTGTTATGTTTGGTTCTTTGATATCAATAACAACATAGTCTGGGGCTCTAGAGTGTGAGGTAGAATGTGTAACTACACTGCCACTCTCTGAGCTATTCAGAGGACATTCTGATTGAAGCTCATTTCTTGGGTTATCAGTGTGTGTAGAGTTTTGGGGCTCAAAATGAGGAATGTCTGTGTTAAACACCACTGAGGCTGGTTGAGGCTCATTGGTATCACCTCCTGTTAGCAAGAAAGGGCCACCTCAGATAACCTGACATGTGTGCTAAAAATAAATAAAATATGAGAATGAGAATAAATAAATAAATAAATGATAAATAAATAAAATAAATGATGAGAATAAAGAGTTTATTCTCATCACTCATCCTCTTGACAATCATCTCCCTCTGTGTCTTTTGATGCTTGTTTCCTCAGTCAATTTTTTCTTGATTTATCATTGTGTGAATGATTTTCCCTATACAGGAAGGAAAACACGTAGTAAAAGGAGATCTGGGGCCTCATGTACTAAGACTTGCGTGGATTTCATACTGAAACTTGGCGTACGCCAAAACCCAGAAACTGTCTTAAGCACAAATAAATTCAGATGTATCAAAGTGTGCGAACGCATGGATCCAAGCACGTTTCTTTTGTACATCTCGATCAACGTGGAATTGAGCGCACATGCCGAGGTGCCAAACTCCTCCCTGTCCACGCCCTCATTTAAATATGCAATTTTATGTAAATAGGCCTCTGGACCTGAGATTCACCTCTTAATCCGATCACCTGGCACCATGAACAGAGGCAAAAACCGAAACTTCACGGAGTCCGAGCTCGAGATTTTATTCCACGAGGTAGAAATGCGCAAGCATATGCTATTTGGAACCCTGTCAACAGGGATAAATACCAAAACAAAAGAAGTGAGTGGGAGCGTGTTTGCGAGGCCGTCAATGCAGTGGGGTCTCAGCAGCGCACACACTCTGAAATTGTGGTCAGACCTCAAGGTGGAGGTGAAGCGGAGGGGGAACTCTCCCCCTTCGATTTGAGAGTGGCCGCTTTGGTCGGTGACACAGCTCTCACCGGAGTGGTGGAAGCCCATGAAGGGGACACCGATCATCCCCAAGGTAAATATGCTGAAGTCATAAATGCTGTAATTATACTGGTCATACAATTGGCTGCTTACAATACACATAAGTCGTGCGTAAAGATGCCAGGATATTAAAGACTTTGACTCGTGTTTATTAACTTACATTTTTTATTTTTGAATAGACAAGCAAGGAGAGGGCACGGACAACCCCTGGCTCCTGGCTGTGTGGCGCTCTAGGGCCGGCCTCAGCTCTGCCCACAGCTCCAGTAATACTGGCCTGGGGAAACGAAATCGGCTCATGAGCCAATCATCATCATTTGCGAGCAAGTCCTCGCGTTCCCTAAATATACCAACCCAGTCTCACCAAAATGCGTACAGATCGCACGGTTTGCCATGCGTGCAGTACATACGCCAAATGACCATTTCGCGTACATATGATACGCAAAACCCAGCATTAACTACTGTGGAGGGCGGATGCGTAAACATACCACGCATCACTTTATACCCATACCGACGTCACCAGCGATGCATGCTGCATTGAACTTTACTCAGAATTCGGGAATTTCCGGCTTCCGATAAGGAAAAGTGCAATAAAATGGTTGTTAAAGTCTGAAATTAGGAAGAAAAATATACGCACCCGCCCTCCACATAGTTAATGCAAGTCTGAAATTCGGTAGTAGGCTACGTCACAGCCACAATTTGACACCGTTATTTGCGTATCATATGCACGCGAAATGGTCATTTGGCGTATGTACTGCACGCATGTCAAACCGTGCGATCTGTACGCATTTTGGTGAAACTGGGTTTATACGTTCCCTTCGGATTTGACCATTTGCGATGTCCTCTAACAACGCTAACGCTGCCATTTTTAAAACAATTTTCTTCATCCATTGCGCATGCTTTTATATTAGCCACCGATATAATTGCAAGGTGTGTTAATTGTTCATTAGTGTGTCTCTGATGTGCAAATCACTCTGATGAGTCATTGTTTTCACATTTTTCCCAGTTTCCCAGCGTCACCTCTAAGTGTCGCCAAAGGAATAATCGCTGTAGAAACGTGCGTACGACAGCTCTGGAGCTGGCGTGGGGACCGCACATTTTTATGGTCATTTCACGTTTTGTACATCTCAACGTGAGCGTGGAAAAGGACGTACGCCACGTTTTTGTGCGTACGCAACCTTAGTACATGAGGCCCCTGGTGTTCACATTCTTCACACTCTATCCCCCTCAAAGTGCTCTGCTGCTCTTACTTTCCTGTCCAAACGAGCTTTGATCTTCTCACCCATTTTCTTGGAGTTTTTTGTCGCTAGCGAGTAGCTTTCTTGCAGGCGTTGACAAAGGCCTTTAATATACTCTGAGTGGGTCTTGTGGTTTCCCATGTCAGGGTGGATTCCAAGGACTAGATAAATTGGCAGTCTGGGCTGCCTCCCAAACATTAACTCATAAGGCGAGAAGCCTGGCAGCCCATGTTGTTCATGTGGTTCAAGCACAAAAGCTGTATTCTGACAGTGTATTCTCAGTCTGACATCAGCCATGATGACACAGCACTTCTGATTTGGACGCGAGGGGATTGTTATTGGTAAGTTCAGTAAACTTTGTCCCTTAAAGGTAGTCATTAATATTCTCACAAACAGCCCACTTAACAGCTTAGAACTGAAATTTATGAGTGGGGTCGTTTTGTTCACTCTTAGAAAGACCTCGACTAGCATAAGCCACAGCTCTGAGCTTCTCCTCCTGCTCATAGTAGAGGGCTGCCCCTAGACCTTCTCGCAGCATCGGTATGCCAGATATATGGTAGTTGTGGGTCTGCAAAAGCAAGGATGGGTGCAGAGGTCAATTTGTTGATTAGAGATCTAAATGCATTTTCACACATGGGAGTCCACTACTCTCCGAGGGGTGCGTTTGGACTCACATGAAGTTTGGAGTAGTCTCTCTTGTACACTTTGCCTCTTTTCTTTGGTGCACAGCAGCCTGCTGTCAGGCTTTTGAGGGGTTTGGCTATTTTGGAGTAACCCTCGACAAAATGTCCAGCGAAGCCTACACAGCAATTTCATGGGTGTTATATTTCCGACGTTTTGACAAATTAACGACGTTGCAGTGATAACTGTTGTACTATCTACAATAATGGTGTAGCTTCAATTAAACTTCATCATTGATTGGCAGTGTTAGTGTCAAACAACACCTATTAGGTGTTGGGAGTTCCATCCGGGCTATTTTACATCCACCTGAATCTTCCGCCAAGAAGTCCGCCATTACTTCGCCTGAAACTGTTGCGTGAGCCCAACGTGGTCCATAGTTCTGTGGTAAGTAAGTTATGTTTATTGAGTCTACGTTTGAAAAACGTCGATAGATAAAGAACCAGTATTTGTCTGTTGCTTTTTCCGATGTATAAATGTGATTTTGATTTTTATAAAACGCTTTGAACAACAGGTTTGAACAATGAACCATGCCACGATAGCTAGATACATTTCCCGCTCGAAGTCAAACGTAAGTTAAGTCGAGGCTGAATTAAAAGGTACATGTTTTTCTAAATGTTGCTCATCAACGAGGTTGTAAAGTAGTAAATTCGGGCAAATCTGTGAAAATAAATGTTTTTCTGCCGAGGTGTTTCTACGATCTTTATTCATTCATTGCGCCGTGGCCGAACTGATATTATGAATGTTAAGGACTGCGCCTTCGGGTTCTCGACTCTCTGGTACTTCCACACATGTTCACCCAACCCGGTCTCACAAAAATACGTGACACTGACACGTTATTTTAATCTATTGTTCGTGATCAGGGACACGTATTTTCAAACTTTCGTGTCAAAAAGCACAATTTTCAAACTGTCATGGCAACGTCCGCTCGGACACTGGACTTGCGAGGCATTGTCTGTGATAACTAACAATATGACAGCTTTTGGCCACCCGTTTCTACTTAAAATTGTCTGTGATAACTAACAATATGACAGCTTTTGGCCACCCGTTTCTACTTAAAATAGTCTGTGATAACTAACAATACGACAGCTTTTGGCCACCCGTTTCTACTTTCGCCTTTGATTCTGAGAAATTGTAACAATTTACGGATATATTAAATGCAGGTGCGCTGCTCTGTAGGCAAACCGCGAAGGAAACAAGGGTAGCTGCTTCATCTGTTCTTTTTAGAATGGTATGTCTTGATGTTTATTGTACCTAGCCATCTATTGTCTTGTTCTTGGCTATGTGAATGAAAGTCTGCGTCGATGCCTCGCAAGTCCAGTGTCCGAGCGGACGTTGCCATGACAGTTTGAAAATTGTGCTTTTTGACACGAAAATTTTGAAAATACGTGTCCCTGATCACGAACAATAGATTAAAATAACGTGACAGTGTCACATATTTTCGTGAGACCGGGTTGGTCCACCACGGCCGAGATAACCCCACACCACCACGGTGTGGGGTTATCTCGGTCGTGGCGGAGAAGGAACTGGGGGAAAGGAAGGTTGGCTTTGACTCTCTAAAGTCCAGACTGAACCGCTACATAAAGGAGGAAGGGGCGAAGTCCACTTCCACATGTGTCGAAGTCCACATGTCATTTCTCCGACGCTCTGTTGTTCCGACCTCTCGTCGTATGTGGACGAGTCCAGCCGGAGGAGTCCGCATACGACGAGAGGTCGGAACAACAGACCGTCCGAGAAATGACACGTGGACGAGGCGCAGCCTCGGCGGGAGGCTGCGCCGCCCGGGGGGGGCTCCCAGCGAAGCCCCGGCCTGAGTCCAGCCCGCTCTTGCAAGGGAACGCAAAAGTCGGGCCTAAACATATTCGCAAACATGTCACTTCCCGGGCGTCGAGTAGGGTTGCCAGATTGGGCCCGATTTCCCGCCCTAGCGCGTTGCAGCTAGGGTTGACAGATTGGGCAGTGCGCTGCAGCTAGGATTGCCAGATTGAGCTGGAAATCGGGGCCAATCTGGCAACCCTGGTGCAGAGATGCTTTAGAAATGCTTGAAAATAAAAGTGAAGCGTAAACTTAGCTCTGGTCGGCCGTGAGACGGGCGTAGAACGCTGCCGGTGTAAATCAGTGCACATTTTTTCCAGTTTGCTAGAATTCTAGCCAATGTTGAAATTAGTGACATTTTAAAACTTTTGCATTTCTCATCATCAGTTAACGTCACCCTGACACGGTGACACGGTGACGCGGTGACGATGATTATCAAGGTGAAATACTTCAACTTGAAGAAATATGTGAAGATATCTGAGCCATGTTTGGAAATGTTCATAGCTGAAGGTAAGTGCTAACGAGATAGGCAAGGTGAATGTGAAGAGGTGGTTGTCTGAAGGTGCTGATATTAGCTTGAACTTAACTTGTCTAATTGTGCTGTGTGGGTAGCCTGGAAATCCAGACCACATCTAGGGCCACAAAGTAAAATGTGCTTGCGCTACCTCTCAGTACTTCAGGACCGTTTGGGTAGAAGCAATGTGAGCAGTGTTGCCAACTCTCAAAGAAAATAAGCAGGAAAATAAGCAACCGGGACGCTGAAAACAAGCCCAAAACAAGCGACTGAAGAAAAAAACCCTGTTCCTGTTCTTGAATTCGTATTTTTACCTGTTTTCTTATTACTTACTACTAAACTAACTCTTTATTATTATTTTTTTAATATATATTTCAGTTCGGGTAAAGTTCTCCATTCCTGCAGACAAGACCTTGACAGTGACCGATGATGGAGGAACTGAAGTCGATGCTGATGTGTTTCCAGAGTTGGTTACAAAGGACGTGTGCTTGGTCATCCATGATTCTGAAGGAGGTATGTTACATATAGTGAAGTATGTTCGTACGCACGCTAAAACACCAACTTGCATGGAGTTGCAATGCAGAGATGTTGCTATTGAGGAATTGTGGTATTCATGGTTAAAGTGAGTCTTCAGGTAGCCAGTGAGTCTTCAGGTAGCCTCACGGATACACTTTCCCTTTTGAGTAGTCAGGATAGTGAAGTCGAACTTAGCCAAAGCAAAAGGGCATGCTTGGAGGCAGAGATGTTGCAGTGTGTTACAGTGAAAGATTTGAGTCTGCAAATATTCATATACTGGACAGGTTGGGTTTTGTAGCGACTGGTGAAGCTTAAATGTGTCAGATATTCGCCTTTTTGCTTTACTTTTACTTTTTTTTCCAACACCTGGATGTGTGCACCATAGAATGTTTTTTGTAAAAAGAATAAGCAGGACATTACTTAATGTACAGTTTTCACTTTGTTGTTGAATGTTACGACTATTTTCTAGTGATTATTTTCTTCGCAATGATTTCAGTTGGTGAAGAATGTTCTGCTGGAGAAGCCTGGTGGTGCAACAGTCCTGAAGGAGTACGAGGACACTGGGAAAATATGACAGTTCCAGACGGCAGATGGTGAACATTTTAGCAGCACACATGACAGAAAAAGAGGGGTATGATAGTCCTGAACATATTTGTTAATCATGGTTCTTCCATTTTATGTAGTAAAAAAAGCATATAACATTGTATTTTTATTTGTTCATATTAGGAGAATTCCACAACGACAGACTAAGGAGAAATATGCACTTGGCATCGTCACTTTGTTCCCTTCCCTGCAAGATCCAATGTCAAAGAAAGGCTATGTAAGTTAATTTTAATATTTTGGGGTGTCTACACGCACACCAGCTTGGGACACAAATGTCTGCAAATCGGTATTGTGATAAAAGTAGACAATGGAATTGTATATTTGAGCAATATAGCGCTGTAATGGGGATTCTGCTGTAGCCACAAGCAGGCTATCCTCTGGTTCCGACGATCGGAACCGGAGAATGAGTCGCCGGAGCATGCGTGCCCCCCCGCCAACAAACGGAACGGGGAGGCAATTAATTGTAAATATTAGTTCATGGAAGAATATAGCATTGTGCAGGGGTGATGTGAGAGAAGGTGTAATTTTCTCTCTTCCAGAGTACTCTGGTCATTCATTGTAAGGACATAGATAAGAGACTTGTTTTTGTTAGGAGCATTTCTATGATGCCCAAAGTGGATCAGGCTTCCTGGCTTGGAGGCTCAAGACTATTCAAAGGAAGACCAAATTTCATCCCGAGTCATCTAATTCCCCGAAGGTAACTGCATTTCATTTTTAACTGCATTTCATTGGTTCTGTACCTGTACTTTGCTACTGACAATAAAGTTGAATCTAATCTGATCTAAGGCTGCTATTGTGATGGGAGGTGGTCCAACACTCGTCAGGGACAACAGTCAAGAAGATCAGATTCAGGATGAGCAATGCAAAGAGGCCATTTCCTTGACGACTCATACCAACGAGCGTGACACCATCTTCCAGAAGATGCAAGAAACCTTCCATTTCCGGCAGGGGCTCATCCACAATCCTGAAACCTCGGCATCAGTCCTGTCCATGTTCCCAAGACTTTTGGACCCAAAAGGATTGGTAAGTCTGTAAATGCTGCAAGTGAAGTATTCTGCTTTTCAACTGCCTTATTCTCAATTGTCATTTGTGTTATCTTCCAGGTTCTTCAAGACTTCAGCCTTCTCCTCGGAGCAGAAACAGCAGCCAGACTTCTGGAAAGGTGGCCCTCATACAAACCAAAGTTGATAAAAGAAGCCGCTGCCCTGGTACAGACCCCGTTATTGCAACGCCTTTTACAATCTCCCAGAGGGGAACAAGTGGAGTCATCTGCAGATTACCTCCCAGGTAAATGTTTATTGGTTTAAGCATGCCAATAAGTGAATGCGTTAAATGTCAGTGTTAAGGGCGGAGTTATAGATGCTAAAGAGTTTGTAAATGGATATATATGTATACACCAACTTTTAATCCACTCAAACCATACCATTTTCCAAGCTCATGTCCTCTAGATGTGAATAAACATGCAAAGACAGATATCACACCTTCCACCTATGTCATGTTCCTACAATGTATTTCCAATGTATTGTAACACATTGATTTTCAATGTAAATCTATAATTCATGTTCAGCAGGGTCAGACCTTTATAAAAATAAAAAAAAGTTGGTTTTGTGGAAGGGGTTGCACGATTAGGCCCCCGTAGCTCACGGCCTAATTACTTATAAAACACCATCTCATTATCGTCATGCATCAACATGGATTTTTATATATAACTTCCCCAAACCAGGTTGGGACAGCGATATGTCCACTTTACTCCTCCTGTTACACATCCTGTCACCTCAGCCAGCTGGGAGGAAAAGGGGTCACAAGATCAGTGCAAGTGATGCCATTGACCACCTGGTAGTTTTTCGCAAGGTTTGTAATTCCGGTACAAAAACTGCTTTGAATTGTGGTTTGATTTAGACTTGAATACTTATTATTGTCCTTTCTTCCATGTTCCCTTCAGTCATGCCAGAGTCTGGATGAACATTTGGATTCTGATGAACGTCAACAGCCATATCTGCTTGCCTCTGGAACCACCAAACGAGCCATCAGCGCCTTCTACATCGTCATGGATAAGAAGCTCATCCCATGCCAGGGAAACACATCTCTTGCAGCATTCGATGAACTTTTCAAGGTCCATTTTGTCTTCAGTTTGAATTACGATGAGGCTCTTCACAGTATGTACACGTTTCTCCAGACAACGATCTACAACATTGATGTGGGATCAACCAAAGAGAGTCCAAAACTAAAAGAGTTGCGAGCAAAGTTGCTGCATGATGTGTAGGTGTTACATTTGTAGGACACTAGTGGGGCCTTGGTTCAACACCTTAAACTGTTACATGGGTTGTATCCTGGCAAAAAGTTAAATTTAATATGTTCTCAAGATGGTTGTTGCTTAGAATTTAGAACCTGAAACGTGTACACTGCAACATTAATGTGACTGAACCAGGTTTGCCAGATGAACCCCAACCTAGCACATCTTTAGGTACGCCGGCTCTGCCTTCAGATGGATGTGCCCCCTCTGGCCAAACTTCTGACTTGAATCCTGACTTAATCAATCAAAGGGAATGTTCTTTAGATTCAAAACATATGTGTGCTTCTGTTATTGCGAAGTTGCAGGGTAGTGGTGTGGCAAATACTGTTATTTTGTCAGTTGTAGAAAGTATGGAGGAATGTTTAAATGATATCCACACTTCAATAAAGCGTCAGGTCTTGGAGGTCGTGCCAGAGGGTAACCTGAGCAGAAGTGCAGTCGAGGAAGTGTTTGAAAATTTGGAGAACCCTTTTGCTGATCTCAACACCGATAGTAAATGGAAAAAATATTTTTATTCCAAATGGGGAGTTGTACAACCTGTAGAGGTGTAAGGAGTAAGATATGATTCTAAGACAAACAGAATTTCTGGAAATTACGAACAGGTACCAGTTAACGACACTTTCATCTATGTGCCTTTGTTTAAAACGCTAGAGTTTATTTTCAAAAATAAAATGATATGCAGCCATATTCAATCTTCTAAATTCAGTGATTTATATTCTGACTTCTGTGATGGCTCTTATTTTAAGAGTAATCAGCTGTTCTCGTCCTGCCCTCATGCCCTACAGATTCAGGTTTATTATGACGATATTGAAACGGCTAACCCTTTAGGTTCTAAGGCGGGGTTGCATAAGCTTGGATGTTTATATTTTACACTCCGAAATCTTCCACCTCATCTAAATTCATCGTTGATGAATATACATCTAATATCTTTGTTCCACTCACAAGATGCTAAGAAGTACGGCTTAGACAAAATACTCAAGCCTTTTATAGATGATGTGAAAAAACTTGAGGTTTATGGGATGGAAGTGTCTTTCACAAAAGAGCGCCTCTACGGCACAATATCACAGATTACAGGTGATAATTTGGGTTTAAATGGTATCCTTGGGTATGTGGAGTCTTTTAGTGCCACCTATTATTGTAGGTTTTGTGTTACAGACAAGGCCACAGCTCAGAGTGTATTTTGTGAACATGATCCTAGAGTCATTTTGCGATCTAAAGAATGAATGAACAGCACTACACACATCTTGAGAATACTGGTGATGGTTCATGTTATGGCATCAAACGCAACAGCATTCTTAATGAGTTACGGTATTTCAGGGTTGTAGATAATGTCGTCGTTGATATAATGCATGACCTCCTTGAAGGTGTGGCACAATATGAGGTTAAGCTATTGTTTGACCACCTGGCCAAGAATTTCCTATCCAGTGAACACATATTATTGAGAATTTACGGTTATAGCTATGGATACTTGGACCGTAAGAACAGGCCAACAAAGATCAATATTCATGGGAATGGGCTTGGCCTTAATGCCAGTCAAACAATGTGTCTTTTGAGAAACATTCCACTCATCTTTGCCAATGTTGTTCCAGAAAATGATAATCATTGGAATCTACTGTTGCTTCTGCTTGATATTGTGTACATAGTTTTCTCACCTAACATCTCTGAGGGAATGACTGTCTACTTGAGGTCTCTTATTGCCGAACATCATACATTATTCAAACAAATTTACCCCACACACAATCTTATTCCCAAACATCATTTATTGATCCATTATCCCTCTGTTATTAGAAAAATCTGTCCTTTACTTCATGTCTGGACCATGAGATATGAAGCGAAGCACAGATTTTTCAAATCTAGCATTAAAAACTTTAAAAATGTGACAAAGTCTTTAGCATTGAAACATCAGTTAGCTATTGCCTATCATTGGGAGGTGTTCATGGTTAGAGGTATTGAATCAGGACCAGTAAAAACCCAAATGTTAAGTGAATTAGATGAAGAAGAGCTGGTCTGTGAATATTTTCAACTCGATAGGTCCTCTACTGTATCTTCTACTGCATGGGTGAAATGCGACGGCATTGACTATCACATAGGATCTGCTGTGTGTGTAGATGTTGAGGAAGAAATGCCATTGTTTGGAAAAATTGTTTTAATAATCCTAAAAAAAGAGGCTATACATTTTGTTCTTATTGAGTTAAATTCTGTGTATGTTGAGCATCTCCATTCCTTTCAAGTTGGAGAAACTGACCATATGTACATTGTAAATCGAGATGATTTGCAGCATCACAAGCCTTTCGACCTGCAGATGTCCTATGGCTGTGACGCATTGTTTTATATTGTACTTGACTGCTGCATTTTGTAAGATGGAGTTGCTGCTGAATTTTGTAAGATGAGTCTCATGGTGCGATTTCGTCAGATGAGATTTAATAAAAAAAAGTCTAATATAATGCATTTCTAGTAAGTATTTTTGTTCAGGTTTATATGGAAAAGACCAACTAACATTTTGTAGTGTAATATAAAGTAAAAACACCTATATTGTCAATTTGACACTGGGTGAAATGTTAAAAAATAACACTTTTGGAGTTGATATCAAAGGAAAGATAACAATAAACTGGTGTTTAAAAATAACACTTTTGGAGTTGATAATAAAGGAAAGATAACGATGAACTGGTGTTTAAAAATAACACTTTTGGAGTTAAATTTAGGGAAAGAAATAACAATAAGCTGGGGTAAATGATTCCGGCTTGGTGTTCCTGAGGAGCTCTTGAAGTGTAACATTTTATCACTTTGTTAGTGTTGTAGTTTATTACACTAATGAAAGTGTCAAATTAACATTTTTGTGGTGGTCCCCATATATACACCCTGAAAGTGTTGGATTTAACTCTTACAGTGTAAAAATGTTGATTTCAAATTTGCTGTGTAGAAAACATTTAAACTCCTTCCTTGTTGAAGGGCGGGGCCAATCTCTAAGGCGGAAACCTTGACAGGGTCAGTGTGGACTCCCTGAGCATCGAGGAAATGACCTAGCTTCTTCATAGAAGTCTTAAAGAAGTAACACCTTTCTCGAGACAGCTTTAAGCCGTAGACTTTGAGGCGATTCACTATCTTCATGAGCCGTACTTCATGTTCTTCCAATGTGTCTGAGAACACTATCAAATTGTCTAGAAACATGAGCACCTCGTTAAGGTGTAGGTCACCGACATACTTCTCCATAAGGAGTTGGAAGGTTCTTGGAGCATTTACGATACAATACAACTTTATTTATCCCAGTAGGGGCGATTTGTTTCAGCAGCTTGTTGTACATACAGTAACATACAACAACAAACACACATATACAACTACGGAGCATTTAGTAGTCAAATTGCAGAGGGGATGAACAACTTGGAATGGCAGTTAGTTCCACAAGCAGGTAAAGTGTAGCGACGCCCCGATAGCAACACAGAAAATTCACTTTTAAGAACATGACCAGAAGAAGCCAAAATACTTGCTGCTTTCTTGATGATTTGCAGATTGCAAAAAAGTCCCTTTGTTTCACTCTGGCGATCTTGGAACAGATGTTGACAATACTATTCAAGCTGTTTCTGTCTTTTACTGTGAGGCTGTGAAACCAAACCAGCAGATAAAATAAAAGCTCAGGAGACTCTCAATAAAAGATTGATAAAAAGGGTTAGAGGATGACGGGACTGATAGAAAAGGAATTTAGCTTGCGGAGAAGGTGAATTCTCTGTTGCCCTCACTTCGCAATAGCAGTGTTCACATCAAACTTAAGGTGATCATCGAAAATAGTACAGATATTTATATGATGTAACTATTTCCACACTTTCGTTGTGTGTGCATGATACACTCTTTGGCTGCATTTCTGTTGCGTCCAAAATCAATAATCAGTTCCTTGGTTTTAGATACATTTAAGTCCAAGAAGTTACCGTCACACCAAGAAATAAAATCAGTGAGAGCATTCCTGTGGTCTGATTCTGAGCCTTGGAGAAGGGACAGCAACCCGGTATCGTCAGAAAATTTGGCCAAATAGCAGCTACCCTCCTGACTGCTCCTGCATCTTTCAGTATACATAATAAAGAGTAAGGGCGAAAGGACGCACACTTGTGTCGAGCCTGTGGTAATAATTAGAGAGTCTGAGGAACGGCCATTTACAGAAACTCTCAACACTCTGTCAGTCAAGAAGTCCAAAATCCATAATACAAGCTGGTGAAGCAATTTAAAATCACATAGCAACCTTTCTATTAAAAGATGCAGCTGCATCATGTTGAATGCCTAAGAAAAGTCTTCAAACAAAAGCCGGACATGGGCTTGCGAATTTTCTAAATGTTTGTATAAGTTATTGAGTATTAAAAGCTTTGCGTAAGCAAATTGAAGTGGGTCAAGTTTTTCATCTACAATTGATAAAAAAAAAGTTTTTCAAATTTTCCCTTAAGATTTTCATTATTAATGATGTTAGCGCAACTGGTCAAAAATCATTAAGTTGGCTTGAATTAGTGATCTTTGGGACAGGTATCACAGTGGAGGATTTCCAGATATGTTTGATTAGAATCAAGCGATATCTGGTGAAGGACACTGCTAAGCTGGTCAGCACAGTAATTCAACGTGCACCCACAAATGTGATTCCTGCCTTCCTGTTTGTCAGACCCTAAGAACTTTAAAGCTGCAGTTACTGCCTTTTGCCACTAGATGTCCGCTATGTTTATCTCGTCACTGTCTCGTTATCGGCATGAAAAAAAGTGGCGTCAATGAAATGATTTCATCATCGTTGACGAAAACAACACTGCTCAGCACCTGTCCCGGAACGCCGTCCGGCCCTGCTGCTTTTCTGGGGTTCACCGCTTTCAGCGTGCGTCTCACCTCGTGTTCTGTGAGGGTGAGGCTGCTGGGGGCAGGTAGGTGTGGGGGTTGTGATGTCGCTCCCCCCCCGGCCCAATCTCGAACCAGCTGCATAGGCGGCCAGCAGGAGCAGCGTGAGGAGGAGACCTGCCATTCTCCGGAGCGGTGTAATGGATGAGCGACCCGCTGGGACAGTAATGCGCTCCGGCAGTTGGGCTCGCCCGAGCCGCAGGACAGATGAATAGATCTCTTTGACGTCTCGGTCCAGGTTGGCCCTGGCGATGTTATAGAGGGCCTTATCCTTTGACCTGAAAGCGGAGTCTCTCTCCAGTCAGACGCCGGCAGCACCCTGTGTTCATCCATGGCTTTGTGTTGGGGTAAACCTGGAAACGCTTGTCCATGGTGAATGAGTCTGCACAGTTCCTGACGTGTTGGAGGACCGTTGATGTGAACCATTCCAGGTCCTCATGCTCATATTCTTCCCATCTGTTTTCATGGAGACTGATCTGCAGTGGCGTGGAGTCTGCTGGCCAGATTTTGACAGTCCTAGAGGTGATGGGAGCACTTTTCCTGATGGGGATGTACACTGGAATCAGAAGGATAGACACATGGTCTGACTGGCCTAGGTTAGCCAGCGGTCTAGCTATGTAGGCTAGTTTAATGTTGGTATAAACCTTGTCCAGTGTCTTTTCTCCCCTCGTGGCAATTTAATGTGCTGGTAG
>OLKM01003759.1:0-30454 GCA_900291075.1 Melanogrammus aeglefinus | reverse complement strand
CAGACTGAACAGACAGGCGGTCTGCACGGCAATGTTTTCTCCCCACCTGGTCTGTGGACTCCACTAGAATTTACGGCTGTCCCTGCAGGATTGCTGTACACCAATCTGGCAGCTGTTTGCCCATAGGTGGGGTCATCAGCGTCCGTGGCAGTCAACCTTGTATCACCGACGTTCCTGCGAGACACCAACCACACACCCTGACATCACCGACGTTCCAGCGAGACACAAACACACACACACACACACACACACACACACACACACACACACACACACACACACACACACACACACACACTGTGAATGCTGAGAATGTGAATGCTGCCAATGCTTCAATGACTTT
This sequence comes from Melanogrammus aeglefinus, assembly GCA_900291075.1. Classification (NCBI taxonomy): domain Eukaryota; kingdom Metazoa; phylum Chordata; class Actinopteri; order Gadiformes; family Gadidae; genus Melanogrammus; species Melanogrammus aeglefinus. The sequence goes on along the minus strand of OLKM01003759.1, from coordinate 30,111 downwards.
AGATGGACTCTTCCCAGGTCAATGCTTATGTTTCTACAATAGGCCTTTATCAGAGAGCTGTAGTACAAAGGTGTAGCTCATAATGCTAATTTTTGGTCGGTAGGCAATGCAATTATTTAACGGCATGAGTTCATTTTGGTCCTTGGATTACACTTTTTGAAGAAGGTCTCTCAAATAGATACAAACTGGCAGGGAGAGGTGATGAAAAGTCTGATGCAGCTCTCGTTTTAAACCCAATGTCATCATCCCACAGCTACTGACTTCCCCCTTAATATCAGATTTCATTTAAAAGTACTTTTTGTTCCATTTTACATCTGTATTTCCAAAGACTTAGGTTTAACAGGATTAGTCTTTCACAGTCTTACATTTCTGAGTTCCTGATGATCTGACTGAAAGGATCTCAGGTTAGTCATATTACAGTTTTCTTAAGCACTCTGGTTCTGTGGTTTTGGGATGATGTTACCATGGTGGCAATTAACCGTTCCCCTGCGAACCTCTACATTTCACCAGCATAACAGATAGCTGCCTAAAAAGCCCAAACGTGTAAAACCGATCATATATGAAAGAGGACATTTGATATAATCCTCTTTTTGTGACAGAGAGAGACAATGAGAGAAAGAGATAGAGATGTCTTGTCAATCTACCTTTCATAGTGGAGTCTTTACGTTCTTGGTTTGATACCTAACCCGTAAATAGTGGAGTTTTTACTTTCTGGGTTTGATACCTATCCCGTAGTGCAGTCTTTACATTCTGGGATTGATACCTAAGGGATATCTGTAGCCATCAGTTAAATACGTAACCTATTCATGAGCCAACTTAAGTAATAAATAGAACACATTCACATTTATTTTATTAATCTAGTGTTCTTTATTTAGCAGTACAGTCCTGCGCTTCATGTCAGACTTCTCGTGTTTGAATTTCACTATTGATTAATAATGCATGTAACAGGCTGTTCAGTGGAATAACACTTCTGTTCCCTGCCCGCTTTGTTTAGCAGAATACAATTCTTCTTCTTACAAATGACCTATTTAAAAGAAAACTAATTATTTCCCTTGAATTGCCAGCAGGGATTCAAAGTGAGTCTCATTCATGCCATACAAATTACTTTATGATGCATGTTTTATTTTCTATTATGTGATCTAGGGCTGCAACTAACGATTTATATCAATCATATTACTGAGCCGACCTGAACACATCACATTTGACACTGTTTGCTACTTTTTTTTTTAAACTAACTAGCTCTATATCCAGCCGATTTCAACATGGATTTAAAAACTGGATTACTATTTTTAACTGACGGGACTTTCTACACCGTCCGGTTGTGTAATTACTACCACTGTTTTGAATGACTGTTGATGCACGCGGTGCAGACTCCGAGCCCGTCTGCACACCGTCTGCAGCAGCAGCATCTGACAGGGTTTTTGCTTGGACTAGACGGATACTGAGTTGAAGGAGTTTTTTTAACACAAAGACAGAGAAAGGTACAACACATTTTATCATAAGCCTACAATCCAGTGTTAAAGGTATGACCAAAAATACAAGCTTGTGGTCGCTCACACTAAAGATCACTGTGGGCTACAATGCGTGAACCATGAACCAACCTGTCGGCGGCTGGCTGTAAACAGTGCCGCGCCTACCAGTGACGCATTAATCGCGCTGCTCAACGAATTGATGACCAAATTTGTTGCCAACGCTTTTAGTAATCGATTTTTAAGCGATTTTATCGATTCGCTGTTGCAGCCCTAATCCGATCCATCCATCCATCCGATCCATATTTACATTTACATTTAGGGCTTGTAGCAGACACTTTTATCCAAAGCAACGTACAATAATTACATTTGTCAAAAAAAAGAGAAATAGCTAGGATAAGATACTACACAATGCCAACTACTATTTTTAAGTAGCAGGACATACAACACACTATAAGTTTGTACATTAAGTGTCAGGAAGTGCAACTTCCAATTAGTGTGTAGCCTACATTAAGTGCCAGGATGTAGGCCTACAAACACACAAAAAGTGATTGAGAGGGGTGGGTGTTTTAGGATTGGAAGGGATGAAGGGGTGGTGGGGGGTGAGGGGTGTAGGCTAATTCTTAGTGAAGAAATCGATAAAGAAAGTAAATAACATAATAACAAAAGCTTTGAACGAATCAGAAAAAATCATTATGAGAAATGATAAAAGATCAGAGATAAAAAAAGATTGATGTAATTCATGCCATTAATCTGAAATTAACCCCCACTCACCCACGTTGGACATCTTCGGGCACCCCTTGCATAAAATAGGGCCTGTGCAGGAACATCCGGGGGGTTGTCGTTGATGTCCTGCCACTTTACGCGATGGAACTCAGAAGGCGGCTCCAACGGCTTGTTGGTATCCCGGTGTCCACGGCTGTGCGGTCGCGGTCAGCGTGTACTGGGCCTGCTTCCTCCCCCGGTTCCAAACGTCTTGGTGGCGTGGATGGTGTTGCCCGTCTTGTCGTCGATTGACGAAGATGTGGTTCCGGCGCCCTTCCCCCGACAGGATTGTACTTGCACCTGCCCTTCCCAGAGTCCACACGTCCGAGTGAAGCTGAAGATACAGAGACATTTTGACTGTCTTAAAAATAATCATATTACTTTATCTTATTCAACTTTTTGTGCATAGGCAATGTAGATGGAGCTTTCCATGCCAATAAAGAGCCCCATGAGAGTTGGTTCTTGGGAAAGACTTTGGGCAAGAGAAGAACGAATTGATCTAGTAGAATCCTTCCAGGTCATTGCTCTTTTTACTATAGCATCCATGCCGGTGACAGCTGAGATGCTGAAGGTTGAAATCTCCCCCTCTGCCCTCTCAGCTAAGAGCTTCCCGGACAGGGTTGTGTTGAAATGTATATGAGGCTAAATGCTCCAAAAATATGCTTTGGCTCCAATGCTGCAGAGCGATAATATTGCATTGGGTTCCGTTCTGTTCTCAGTATTTTGCAATGGTTTTGTTGTTAGATTGAATACAGAGTGACAGTAAAATAAATTACGGGATTAAATATCTAGTTGCCATCCTTGGAAAAACTGTTAGCGATGAAATATAATGTTTTGTAGACATCATTTGTGGTTTGCTATGAGAGGTTGAACCCCGGCACCATGAATGATGCTCTGGTTTGTTTTGGTCAACACAACCAATCATTTCAAACCTTCATGTTGCCTCTCCCCATATCTCTATCTCTCTCTCTCTGGCTCGGTCTCTCTGACTATCTCACTGTGTGTCTGTCTCTCTCTCTTTTTCTGGCCTCAGTCTCTCTGTCTGTGTGTCTCTAATCGCTTCTCTCTGGCTTGGTTTTCTGTTTGTCTCTGAACTCTCTCTCTCTGTCTCTCGCTCTTTATCTCTTGGGCTCTCTTTCTGTCTCTGCCTATATCTCCTTTCTTCCTTCCTCTCCTCCTTTCCAAACCCTCCCTTGTTTTCAGACAAAATATCACACTCACACTTTCTCTCTCTCTCTCTCTCTCTCTCTCTCTCTCTCTCTCTCTCTCTCTCTCTCTCTCTTCTCTCGTATGACGTATCTCTCTCTCTCATTCTCTCTCCTCTCTCTCTCTCTCTCTCTCTGTTCTAAAGTAATGAGGTATCACCCTGCTTGATTCCCTCTGCTGGATGAGAAGTGAGGCCTCACACTGACTACATCAAGAACTACATGGATTAAAAATCAGATTGGGTAAAAATCCACACACATACACACACACGCACAGAAACGCCCACACAGACCACACACACAGCTGATAGACGTACTCTGCCCACGAGCACGGGGGTCGGGTCCGGTGTACTCCTCGATGACGAAGAAGAACTGGTTCCAGACCCAGCCTCTCTTGGAGCGGTGCAGTACCTGCCCTTCCTTCCCGGCCCGCTCCCGGTGTCTGTGGAGGGACGGATGACCTGCAAGAACAGCAGGACCGTCAGTAGCCAGCAGGACTGTCAGTACCAGCAGGACTGTCAGTACCAGCAGGACCCTCAGTACCAGCAGGGCCGTCAGTACCAGCAGGACCGTCAGTACCAGCAGGACTGTCAGTACCAGCAGGACCATCAGTACCAGGATTACCCTCAGTACCAGGACTCACATCAACATCTGCTTCATTCAGCAGCAGCAAGACCATCATACAGCTACCAGGATTCACATCAACACCTCGTTATCAGTTACCAGGACCACACATCAACATTCTGCTTTTATTCAGCACCAGCAAGACACATTTAGTACCAGGATTCACATCATCAACATCTGGGGGCCGTATTCACAAAGGATCTTATGGCTAAAAGTAGGTCCTAAACTGGCGAATTTAGGAGTAACTCCTAAAAGTAATGGGCGTGGTCACTCCTTCAAATTTAGGACTCCTAACTTTTTTCACTAAGAGCAATTTCACAAAGTATTTTAGGCCGTAAAAGTAACACCTAAATTCTAGAGAGGGCTTAAAAGTCCTCAATAGGACTCCTAAACTCAGTAAGACCTATTCACAAAGAATCGGCAAAATGGCTGCGAGACGAAATGTTTTGGAGGACAATGGAAGACTGTGAGTTAATGAAGAGATATAAGGCTAAATCGTGAGGGGATTAAACTTGTTGTGGAGATAGTGTGGGATGCAATAACAATCCCGACTCACAGATCTATGAAAATCAGATTAGTCCCGAAATAAAATGTTTGGCAACACTACGTTATTTAGCAACAGGGAAAAATGCGACACTTGCAGACATGCCGACGATTTAGGCCATAAAACCAAACTATCAAACGCACTCTCTAGGCGCCCACATATCATCCATCAGTTTCATCCGGTTTTCATTCAACAATTACACAGGATCAAAGCCAACTTCATGCCAAATTGGAGGTATGCCCGGTTGTGGTCGGTACTGATATTGAGACGGAACGCAACAATTGCGCCATCAAAAGAATGAGGACGTGTTCTCGTCAATAGGAAGAAAGTGCATTTCATCAACACAAAGGTTTGTTTTTGATGCCAAATTTTAACACAACTGGATGTTGTTGTAAAGTGGCCTGGAGCTACCCATGATTCACGCATTTTAATAGAGAGCGGTCTGAGGCAGCTTTTTGAGAGGCACCATGTACCAGTTGGGTGTCACTTGCTGGGTAACAGTGGCTATCCCTGCAAGACGTGGCTCTTGACACCCTATCCACAACCGGGAGCACAGTTAAAGTATAACATGTAAGTGATTACGCAGATTACGCTTAGTTCTATGCATAAAACACATATTATTGGCTCTTTGACGCCTTTTATTTGTTGAATCCACATTATTTATTATTGTTTACTGTTTTTTCCTCACCTATATATGTAGCACCACAAACATACACGAAATGTTGTGGAGAGAGAAATTGGGCAGATGAAACGTCGGTTTCATGTCCTCCATGGCGAAATACGCCTCACCCCAGAGAGGGGAAGCACAGTCATCACTGTATGTGCCATTCTACACAACCTCTGCAAGCGTAGGAACATTCCACAGCCAGACGACGACGACGACGACGACGACGACGACGACGACGACGACGACGACGACGACGACGACGACGACGACGACGACAATGATGGTGAGGATGGCGATCAACATGACAATGAATTTGGCCGTGTGGAACCGAGTGGACTGGGATTTAGGCACTTTGTGAATACACATTTTAGGTAAACACCTTGGCACAAATCAGTCAACACACATTTGTGTATATTCATAACATTTATTTTGTTTCAATTTTACTTATTTTTATAGTTCTCTCTCTCTCTTCTCTCTCTCATCTCTCCATCTCTTACTTCATCTCATTTCTTTTTTTCAATTTTACTTATTTCTACTCTCTCTCTCTCTCTCTCTCTCTCTCTCTCTCTCTCTCTCTCTCTCTCTCTCTCTCTCTCTCTCTCTCTCTCTCTCTCTCTCTCTCGAACGTGCAGGCTAAAACGTCATTATCGTGGTCAGCACAAGCTTGTCATCATGCGTGTATTCTGCTAACTGCACTGTCCATAACTACTTGATAGGAATTCATTTCTAGCCTCTATTTCCTTGTTTTTCGGTGATTTAGTGTTCTCGTCTGAACAACTTGATCGAAGTCATTTGTAGCGCTCTATTTCCTTGTTTTTCGGTGATTTAGTGTTCTCGTCTGAACAACGGCGCGTCACTCTTAGTTCACGCTTAGTGATTCATCCTTAGTAAGAGTAGGTCTCAGCGGCTTTGTGAATAACTTTTAAGAAAAAACTCCTACGTAAAATGTTTTAGCGCGAGTTAGGAGCACTCCTAGCGGTAAGATAAAATGCTTTGTGAATACGGCCCCTGGTCATCAGTACCAGGACTCACATCAACATCTGCTTCATTCAGCACCAGCAAGACTACCAGTACCAGGATTCACATCAACATCTGGTTATCAGTACCAGGACTCACATCAACATCTGCTTCATTCAGCACCAGCAAGACCATCAGTACCAGGATTCACATCAACATCTGGTTATCAGTACCAGGACTCACATCAACATCTGCTTCATTCAGCACCAGCAAGACCATCAGTACCAGGATTCACATCAACATCTGGTCATCAATAACAGGCCTCACATCAACATACCAAGTTCTGGTTCATTACCGTTTTTACTCCTTTTCTTTGTTACCATTTTGAAATAGTTAACGGGAGCAATACACGATAGTTACAAAGTAATCAATTCACATGATTAGACATTTAAATGTATTACAGAATGTCGCAATTCTAGTCTTTTTGACACCTAAACTGAAATGATATTCTGTATTCAGCAGCAAACAACTTCACCCACTCCCATCCTCCATGACTGGGAGATAAGGGGGAGGAGCTGTGTATTCAGCCTGTAGCATTAAACCAGACATGCTGTGTGAGTTGGCGGTTTAAAAAAAGTGCTGAATACTGATTGGTCGACGTCCTGCTGAGTCTTCCAGCTGACACTGGACAGGTGATGCCAGAATGGGCCAGATTAGGTAGGAAATCTGGGCCAATCTGGCAAAACTGGGCCTTGACAATAGGTCACCATGGAGCCTTGCTGCCACCGTTCAGAAGACTGATGGGTCTTTGGGACGAGGTCTGGGCAGATTGACTGTGTGTGATTATATTTTTAACGGTCCTCTCCTCGGTGTTCAGGGTCTGGACCTACCCGCCGTGTGTCTGTGCTTGTGTCCTCTCCTCTCCACATGGCCGTCCAGACTCCTGGCCCCCGCCGCGCCGCAGTACAGCATGGACACGCCAACTAACACCAGCACCGCCCTCAGCAGCCGCAGGTCCGTCTCCTCTCGTCTCGTCGGCATGGTTACCGTCCTGTCACCAGCCTCCGTACCGTACAGTCGCTGCTCCTCCCTGACCTCCCCTGTCACTGGCCCGTTGACGACTCTTCTGTCTCTACTCTGCGGTGGGGTTAGCGGGGTGAGGGCTGCGGTCTCCACTCATCTCCAGGTTCCGCTTCTGCTTCAAAGCCTGAAGAGAAGAAAAAAGGAAAAACTGTTAGTAAACCCCAGAGTATAAGCCCTATTTAGTTAATATCTAGTTTGCATGTTTATAATTATTATTTTGTATTTTATATGATTATTATGAAGATTGCAAGATTGCATATTAGCATGGACCCATTAGGGTTCGATAGAGCCATGACGTCAGCAGTATTGACTGCACATCCACGGATGTGTTTCATCCATGGGAAACACAGAGCTAGAAGACTACATAGCAACGCAGTTTATTGACGCTTATGATTCCTTTGTTTGTATTGTTCCCTTTTTACAAGTAAAAGATCAAACTAACTCAGAAAACATGCCATTTATTGAGACTAGCATATTGCTTCTTTATTCTTACCGAGTGTTGTGATGAAAATTGGAAAGACAACGCTACACACAGTACAGGACACATGTTTGTTTTAGTCCAGTTTTTTTTACAGGGAACAACTGTTTAAAGACAACCGCGGGGGTTTTTAAATGTCATGTTGATTAGACCACTGAACTAATTGACCAGTGCTAGAGAGACGGAGACTGACTTAGGTCTGATTTAATTGGGACGTGGCTGGAATGGAGCCGGTCAATGGGGCCGTACACTGATTCTGACGTCAAAAACACAATTAGACCATTAAAAAAAGTCATTCTCTCCTCCATTAAGGATCACCATTCTGAAGATTAGTCAGGAAAAAATGTTTACAATATTGTTTACAGAGTGGGGTCTTGTTGTTTAGTGTCAGTACTATTCAGCCTGGGAATTGGTCATGTATATTATGAATCCTGTGGTAACAGAGATAATAAAGGTCACTGTACAGTTGACATTGAGGGTGATTTTGTTTCTTTACAACATGTTGTTGATGTGATTACAGTGTGTTAAACATCAAGGTATACGTGTTGGTTCATGTGGTTAAACTATTGAATAAAGTTGTCTATAATGAGAAGTTTGAGTCGCTCACACTCAGATGAGCCCCAATCCCTTCAAGGCTCATTTGGCTTCCTGATCAACATATGACCCAGCCAACCAGGAAGTGATGACAGCTAATCCCATACTTGTTTTATCATCTGGTTTATTATAAGACATGTGGTTGGGCGTGTAGGTGTGTGTTTGTGTGTTGTGTGTTGTGTGTGTGTGTGTGTGTGGTGTGGTGTGTGTGTGTGTGTGTGTGTGTGTGTGTTGTGGTGTGTGTGTGTGTGTGTGTGTGTGTGTGAGTGTGTGTGTGTGTGCGTGCACACATTGTTTTTACTTGAGGTGTAAGCTTTTCACACATAGACGCATCCTTATCTGCCAGTCCAACTTAACTCTTTAAACTTTTTTACTGTTAAAATATTTAATAACAAAGACAAAAATCCAATATCTTCAAACTGTTACTGTTATCAGGTGAGTGCTGCATGCAGTGCTCAACTATTGTTCTTTCTTTCTTTCTTTCTCTTTCTTTCTTTCTTTCTTTCTTATTCTCTACAAACTTTGGGACCTATCTCCTTCCTCAATTTTTCACCTAGAGACGTCATTCAAATTTTAAAATATTCAGAAAAGCTTGGAATAGCGAGCTTCTTTTAATATTTTTTATATATTTAAGATATACTTCTTTTTAAATATTATCTTTTTTTAACATGGGAGTCGTCCTCTGGTACTTCAATTGTTAAAGACGTAACTAAACTGATTTTCAACCGTTTACCATCGTTCAAACCATTCAACAAATCTACACACTTGTATCTTCAATAATATCCAAGAGAACACATACATACATGCACATACACTAAAACACACACACAAACACAACTACACACACACACACACGCACACACACAAAAACACGCACACACACACACACACACACACACACACACACACACACACACACACACACACACACACACACACACACACACACACACACACACACACACACACACAATGAAAGAGAGGAGTGATGGCTCCTCTGGGCTAGGATGCCTTTGGCCAGACAGCTTCCTGTGTCTGGATGTATGACTCAAGTGTCATACAGAATAATGTGTTTTACTGTGTGTGTGTGTTTCTATGTGTGTGTTTCTACGTGTGTGTCCCCGACCACACTGTTGCTAAATCTGAAGCTCTGTTTTCCTCTACTCAAGTGTTGGAGTGTGATTAGCTGTCTAATATTAGAGAGTTTCTTTGAGCCAGTGACTGAGGGGTGTGTAAGTGTGTGTTTGTCTATTTGGGTGTGTGTGTGTGTGTGTGTGTGTGTTTGTATGTGTGCATGCTTATGAGTGTGATGGTTGATTTGTGTCAGTTGGTTGTACAGTATATGTGTGTGTGTATGTTTGGGAAATGGAATGTGTGTGTGTGTGTGTGTGTGTGTGTGTGTGTGTGTGTGTGTGTGTGTGTGTGTGTGTGTGTGTGTGTGTGTGTGTGTGTGTGTGTGTGTGTGTGTGTGTGTGTGTGTGTGTTTGTGCATGAATGTGTGTGCATGCATGTTGTGAGAAAAATGCAAGAGACTCGTTATTCTCCAATCCATAAAGTGAGCATCCAAGGTACCCTTGAGTAAGGTCTAATTGAACTGAGCAACCTGCGATTACAAATGCCTTCAATTAACACTGAATACTATATGACTTGTCTGAAGGGGTTGGAACAATAAAGGAACAATAAAGTTAAAAAAGCTTTATTGTCATGAGGAACAAAAATGTACTTTGCTAAAGCGGGTGAACAATAAAGAAGTCAAAATTGAAAACGCTAAATACAAAATATATATGCATATCACAGTTTACACTATTAGATTCTCTCTCTCTCTCTCTTCCCCTTAGTTTGTATTATTGCCTTTATCTCTGAGGGACAGTCTTACATCATCTCACTGTTCCTCTTTATATTAGCACAAGAAAGATCCATCAATGACTGGATAGATTCATCAATATTGCGTTGTCTAGAGTTGGATGGATAAACTTTGGATTGCTTGACGATTGATAAATTGTTGATGTCCGTTAGATATAAAAAGAGAGAGAGAGAGAGAGAGAGAGAGAGAGAGAGAGAGAGAGAGAGAGAGAGAGAGAGAGAGAGAGAGAGAGAGAGAGAGAGAGAGAGAGAGAGAGAGAGAGAGAACACAAATATATGATGTAAGGATGACATATGCATACATTCAGGCAGGATGGGTAGACTCAATGGATGATGGATAGATGCTGGATGGCTGGATGATCGATTAAGTCTGAGATTATTGATGGATAGACAGCTCTCTGATTTACAATTTAAGAGGCTGTGCTCTCCTGCTCCCTGAGCAGGGCAGGCATGGAGGTCATGTTCTGTCAGGGTCAGGCTTGACGCAGCATTTTGGTGACACAGCACAATCTGTGGCCACTCACCTTCATCCCAAATAACAGATTGAATTACGTGCTGAAATACGAGCTGCAGTGCAAAACACTGCATCATCCCCCTGCTGTCATCTGACCACGGAAAACCTCCGGCTGACAAGGTCAGAGTGGCTCATCCACCCCCGTCCCGAGCACCCACAGAAACTCCAGCCCCAACTGAGCACCCCACAGAATCTTCAGCCTCCCTGAGTGAGCACCCACAGAACCTTCAAGCCTCCCTGAGCTCCCACAGAAACTCTCCACCTCACTGAGCACCCTTAGAACCTTCACCCCACAGAACCTCCTGCCCACAGAACCTCTAGTCCACTGAGCACCAACAGAACCTCCACCCCCCAGAACCTTCAGCCCATAGAACCTCCACCCCACATAACCTCCAGCACACTTGAGCACCCCACAGAACCTCCAGCCCACCGAACATCCAGCACCACTGAGCACCCCACAGAACCTCCGGCCTCCCTGAGCACCCACAGAACCTCCAGCCTCCCAGAGCACCCATAGAACCTCCAGCCTCCCTGTGCACCTCACAGAACCACCAACCTATATAACCTCCAGCCTCCTGAGTGTCACCTTCTGCTGCCTCCCCCTTCTCTCCACTGGTGCCCACTTCCTCTCCCTGCTTGGCCCTGCTCCCAACTCCTCTCAATCCCATAAGGCAGGTGACGGAAGGAAGGCAGAAGTTCTCAGATGATAACAGATAAAGTATAATGGACAGAGTGAGAGAGACACCGGGTGGACAGACAAGCAGAGACAGGGGGAGAGTGAGTGTATTAAGGCGTCGGGGTGTCTCGTTTCCTTGGGGGGCTCGCTGCGGTCTGTTAAAAGCTTACAAAATCAGAACCTGGCTGAAAACAGAAACCAGCATTCTGCCCACACCATGAAACCCCAAGCTGAATCGCCTTTCAATTAGAGGACTGACAGCATTGTGTGTGTGTGTGTGTGTGTGTGTGTGTGTGTGTGTGTGTGTGTGTGTGTGTGTGTGTGTGTGTGTGTGTGTGCCTTCGTTTCTGTTTATGTATCCATTTTTATGTGTGTGTGTCTGTGTGTGTGTGTGTGTGTGTGGTTGTGTTTGAGAGAGAAGGCTGTTAATGTTTCTCAGCACTGTGGGCCATAAGTCTTAATGAGAATAGAAACACGCCCCCCCCCCACACACACACACACACACACACACACACACACACACACACACACACACACACACACACACACACACACACACACACACACACACACACACACACACTCTCATATGTAAACTATAACAATAATAATACATTTAATTTAGAGGCGCCTTTCAAGTCACCCAAGGACACCTTACAAATTATGAGTATAAAATCTTCGACATCGTTTTTTTAAAACATGTGCATAGCATCCAGTTATAAAGTGTGTGCGAGTTTGAACAGGTGAGTTTTGAACGTTGAACGTTATGATGGAGTCTGACTCTGGGGGAGGGAGTTCCAGAGCCGGGGCACCCATGCTACTAATGCCGCTTTTCCACTGCATGGTACCAGCTCGACACGACTCGACTCGACTCGACTCAGCTCGCCTTTTTTGCGTTTCCACCGCGAAAACATGGTACCTGGTACCTGAAGTGGCCGCTTTTTCTAGTACCGTCTCTCTCTAGGTACCAAGCGGCTGAGCCGATGCTAAAAGGTGACGTCGGCAGACGGCCGGCCACTGATTGGCCAGAGAGTGTGACGAAGTCACGAGAGCGACATGGCAACCAGAGCCTTTTAAGGCAGCGCCCGCAGCCAACATATATTCCACTTCTTCAACTTCTTCAACATGACAACTAGTAAGTCTACACAGTGGACCATTGCTTCGATGTCCTCCATTGTTGTTATGGGGGTTCTGTCCACGCGTGGGTTGGGTAGGTCTTGTTTGCGTCGCGTACAAAATTACGTCACGGCCCTTTCGCGCAGCCGATCCCGCCCACGTCCCGGAGGTACTATTTGCGGTGGAAAAGCACCCGCGCTGCTACCGTGTCGAGTCGTGTCGAGTCGTGTCGTGTCGAGTCGAGCTACATGTGCGGTGGAAAAGCGGCATTAGGTGCGATGTGGGGATGGTTAGTGGTACAGCAGAGGTTGAGCGGAGGGAGCGGAAGGGAGTGTATTCGTGAAGGATGTCACAGAGGTAAGTGGGGGCTAGGTTGTTTAGAGCTTTGTAGGTGGAGGAGAGGTTGTTTGTACTGGATGCAGTAGTGTACTGGGAGCCAGTGAAGTTGGATAAGAACAGGGGTGATATGGGCAGCTGATGTGAAGTGAACCAGGATTTCGGTGCTGGATTGGGTCAGTGATGGGCGGAGTCTGGAGATGTGGCCGAGGTTGAAGAATGCAGTCCGGGTGATGTTTCGAATATAGGGTGCAAATGAGAGGCTGTTGTCCAAAATGACGCCGAGGCTCTTGACCTGGGAGGAGAAGGGTACAGGGAATCCGTTGACGATGATGGGTGGAGCTGGGGTGTGTTGTGATTTGGTGAGGGTGGATTTGGAGACGATGAACAGGGCCTCTGTTTTATTGCCGTTTAGTTTGAGGAAGTTCCTGCTCATCCAGCTCCGGATGTCTTCAAGGCAGGTGTTGAGGGAGGTGGGAGGGATAGAAGCATTGGGGTTCGAGGAGATGTAGACCTGTGTGTCATCGGCGCCCTGTACCGGCGAAGCTAGCTTCTGGCTAACAAGTGGTGAGGCAGTGGCAGCAGACATGCAGAGACTAAACTGCTGTTTTGGTGTCGCCACATTTTAGATCAAGCAAGCCAAATCTAGCAGGTGGGTTTGAGGTCCAACATTTATAAAAGACAAACTTTCAATAGCGAGCAATAGCAAGTACAACAGCGGGTACCTATGCTTACCAAAGGTCTTTATTTAGTCTTGTGACGGCCGTCACAGGCTACTTAGCTAAAAAAGTTTTTGATGATTAGTATGTAACATGCAGGGTTGGGAGGGTTACTTTAAAAATGTAGTCCGATACAGTTACAAATTACCTGTTAAAAAATGTAGTCAGTAACGTAATCCAAGTACCACAATATTAAAGTAATGTAACTTGATTACTTTACTTTTGGATTATCTCAATACAAATGCAAATAAAGACAAGAAAGAAGAAATGTCCATAAGATGACTTTTAATTCTGTGTACAACAGAACACATATAAATATAACTCGAAAACTGTAAACAGTTTTACAAAGCGCAATCAAAAATCTGGGGGGGGGGGGGGTGCTCACCATTAACAAATAAGTACATCACAATATCACGGAAAAGTCGATTTCCAGTAGTTTCAACCCCAACCAAGTATTGAGTGCATTATAGATGGACATAGTTTTCAGAAAGGCCAACATTTCTTTCATATTAAAAAATGCTTAAAAAAAAAAATTCCTTTGCAATATTTTCCATTTTGGAGATCCAGATTTTTAGGTCTTCGCTGAATGTTAGTCATAATTATTACTATTACAATAAACTGAATAAATATAGACATGGGATGTTTCATTTCATTCAGTGTGTTATGGACATATAGGCCTATATAATGTGTTGGTTTCACTTTTTGAATTGAACATATTCTACATCGCGGAGGCGACGTCTCTCCTTCACCTCTGAAACGGGGCAGAGCTCCGTGGGAGACACCTGCCTGACACAGCAACGTAGGGAACCGTGCATGTCCGCGGCACACAGCTCCACGGACACACACGCAAAAAACGGCGTCGCCGTCGCACCGATGCACGCGGATACGCGCCGCTTTAACGAGCGCGCATGTCGCGCGTCTACATTGGAAGAGGCTTTTTTATAATGACAGCCCGAGCCTGGCTAGCAGGCTAACTAATGTTAACTTTAGCTTCTGTGTAGCTAACTTAGCTAACGTTCGCAGTTTCGCTTACCATTAAATGTTTCTTCAAATTAGACGTGGAGTCCTTGGACGATGACAGTGTGTGCACAGCTGGGAGGCATAGCTTGCACTGTACAGTGATGTTGTTCCCCCTTTCTTCTTTAGAGGCAAAGTAATGGCGAAATTTCCACGCAGTGAAAGCATTTTTTTCTCTAGCGCTCGAGGCCATAATGAGCAAGGCTTCACCTGAGAGCAGAGCGTCGTTGTGACTGACTTGTCGTGAACTGTAGTAATGTGTGCGCGCGTGCACCACACGGCATTGCGGCGTGTTATATTAATTAATTCATCAATCATCATCATATATTTTAATTGTAATCCAACTAATAATCCCATTTTTTTCCAAATGTATCTGTAATCTGATTACGTCTTTTTTTTTTTGTAACTGTAACGGAATACAGTTACTGTTTTTTTGTATCCTAATTACGTAACGCCGTTACATGTAGTCCGTTACTCCCCAAGCCTGGTAACATGTATGCACATGGTTGTATGCATGACTGAATGTGTATTTGTGTGATTAGGTTTGTGTTTGGGTGTGTGTGTGTCAGAGGTTGGGAATCCCTGTTACTAATTATAAAATGGCACTCAAATCCTGGTTGAAAGTATGCGCAACCTAATGTGTTTGCATGGTCAAATACTTAGCATAATAAGGAAGAGAAAATAGGCAACACAAAACTATTTGTAACATAATTGTGGTGCAAGGTTTTATATTGAATTAAGCTTAATAGCCATTAATAGTCAAGGCATTGTTCAACCGAGTAAGAACGGCTAAATAATACCACTAAATAGTGCCAATCATTCTTGTTACTTGAGTCATTGGCTTGAATCCTCAATCACAATACATGATTATTTTCCAGCACAAATTACCTCAGACTAAACGGAAATTCAATTGAACACCTTCAGTAGGCCTACATGCACAGCTTAATCCGATTAAGGCCATAGTTCGACTATGTTCCTCAATTGGACAACTGCAATTGTCCGAGTATCCATGGTGGTGAGAAAATCAATTCATTGCCCGGAGCATTTCTTACCCCGGTACGATAGGTGGCGCTGTTCCCATTTCAACTAGTGGTAATAGAGCCACCGGTTGACCTCTTTAAGTCACTCGCAACAACAAACTCAGGAGGCCGCAGCATTCGAGAAAGATGTTTTCAGTAGACAGCTGTCAGTTCACTTCGAGTCCATGTCATTTCTCCGACGCTCCATTGTTCTGACCTCTCGGTCGTATGCGGACTCCTCCGGCAGCGGAGCAGTGGGAGGAGTCAAGCTGGAGGAGTCCACATACGACCGAGAGGAAGGAACAATGTAGCGTAATAGAAATGGACCCGAAGTGAACTGACAGCTGTCCCGCATACGGCAACAATCCCTTTCTCCTCTATGTTGCGTTTCAATATGGACTTCAGAGAGTCAAAGCCAAAGTTCCTTTACCCCAATTTCTTGTCCACCATGGCCGCGATAACCCTCACTACGAGTCTTTACTAGTTGCTGAAGTACCACAAACACCGGCTTCCTCCATCTTTTTTGCCACCTTTTTAAATAAATTGCCGTCTCTCGTTTTCCGACGGCGACAACATGACTATCATCTCCTTATACTTCCGGATCATGGCCCCCGGGAAAAATCTTGAGCATGCGCAGAACACAAAATCCAATTCCATGCGATCCGATCCGTTACATGCATGCTTAATTCGACTAACAATCGAATAATCTAGATGTCTTAATTCGACTAGGAGTAACTTGATTCGATTCGATTATTGTCTGACTAAGGTGTATACATGCATCTTAATAATCCAGTCATAGTTGGACTAAGCCAATAATTCGATTTTCTTGAGTGTCATGTAAACGCACTGAGTGAAAAGGTTTCCAATTTTCTTAAGTGTCCTCAGATTTGTTACGGACAAAAGAGATTGTAAACAATATTAAAGTATATTGTTGTGCATTGAGTTTTAGGAATTGTAAGAAAGGAAAGCTTAGACAAAACCGAAATGTACAACGCAAGTTTTCATTCGATGTACCTTTCTCGCAGACTCGCACAAACCCCTCCTTGAATGTTTGAATGAATGTACGGACCTTGGTATGTTATTATGTCTCCTATGAGGACATTCTATCAGTGGGAACCCAACTCTGAAAGTCCTTTTTAATGCTCCACTCTCCGTTCTTTATCTTTTCGTCATTGTGTTACCCTCCCACAATCCTCTCTCTACTCCTCTTCCAGCATAATTACATGGTTATTTCCCTTGAAATACAAGATCACTTGTAATGCTTGCTCTTTTTGTATGCAATTGTAGCCTGAGGAATCAAAAATACCGCTATGGCGGCTAAAGAATATCCTTCTCTGTATTTATGCATAGACACATGACCAAAGACACACACACACACATTCCCACACGCACTCACACACCCATACACCCATACACACACACACACACACACACACACACACACACACACACACACACACACACACACACACACACACACACACACACACACACACACACACACACACACACACACACACACACACACACACACACACACACACAAATTTGAAAAAGCCTAGCAGAGAGAGAATAGATTAAATAAGATGCACACTTTAAACAATTTCAGTTTAAAAAAAGGGCAAGAGAAAAGATTACGGTGGCAGTTTACATTTCAATACAAACACAACATTTTGGGGATTTCCATTAGTGATAAAAATACAAATCTGAAACTGTGTGTGTGTGTGTGTGTGTGTGTGTGTGTGTGTGTGTGTGTGTGTGTGTGTGTGTGTGTGTGTGTGTGTGTGTGTGTGTGTGTTGTTTTAGTTTATAGCCCCTTAGGAACCGAGAGTGGAAAGACAGAGATAAAGTGACTGTGTTTCTGTAGTTCTGTGTTCAAGAGCATGTGGGCTAGTGTGTGTTTGTGTGTGTCAGTGGGTGTGTGTCTGTCGTTCCGTGTATAAAAGCATGTGGGCTAGTGTGTGTTTGTGTGTGTGTGAGGGGGTGGGGGGGGGGGGGGGGGGGGGCAGGAAACACTGGTGTCTGGAATTGATTTGTGGCAAAGGGGAAAATAGAATATTTGCAAGGGTTAAAAGCACAGAGCAAGTGACCACAAGGATATCACATCTAGAAGAAAGCCAGAAGCGGAGAGAGAGAGAGAGAGAGAGAGAGAGAGAGAGAGAGAGAGAGAGAGAGAGAGAGAGAGAGAGAGAGGAGAGAGAGAGAGAGAGAGAGAGGGGAGAGAGAGAGGGGGGGGGGGTGTCTAGGAATATAAAGCAAAGGGACAGGGGGCGGCAATCAAGGAGACCACAGAACATTTTTTAATTCTTCTTACAGTTAAATCTAAACTCCAGCTGTGCTGTTAGGAGCTGTATGGACACATGTAGTCACAAACATTACAGCTCTGCCTCAGCTCTCTGCCTAGCTCTCTGCCTGAGCTCTCTGTTCAGTCGTGAGCGAGCTGGACTCAAGACTTTGGCCCAGCTTTAGCTTCCTTTCATTAGCAGACCAAAATGGTTGAATGAATGAATGAATGCATTTATTTTATTGGTCGTAACCAAAGGGTAGGGGCAGAAGCTTCAGCTTATATCAACCCCCCCTTCTCACATTTTTAGAAGTAGCAAACAAATGTCATACATACAGTGTGTTTGCATATACATGCATACACTTACCTACATATATACATGCATACACGTCTACATGAACCCAAAAGGGTCAATGCTTGTACAGGGCTCCAGACTAACTTTATGTGTTGGTTGCACTGGCTGCACCTAACTTTGTTTTTTTAGGTGCACTAGCACAAAATTTAGGCGCACTAAATTTTTCATTGCGTTACCTTAACCGCCATAAGGTCACCTTTTTAACGCTGTCCATAACTTTCATATAATGTGAATGATTTATGAACAAGAATAATGGTGCATTCCAGGCAACCCGTAACCCGTGTTTTGACAACCTTCTACCCGTGAAAATGCCCTGGAACGGCAGACAAACCCGCAACTCACTACTCGTGAACTCGTACCAGACCGATTCACTCCTAGTTCCAGCTCGTGACTTAAGGGCTAAAAAGTGTCCCTGGAACGCAGCATGAGGTGTAGAGAAATGCTTGTCTTCATTTGAAGCACAATTATACATAAAAATAAAAATGTTTCAAGTTTTTCACTGAGCTGAAATGGAACATTTCAAACTAAAAAATTAAGCAAAATAGAACATTTCCAAATAAAAGGGCTTGTGTGGGTAATTCAGACTCTCGGAATAACTACTCTTAGTAGTAGGGCAGGTTGGAACAGTAGGCTTAGTTTTTTTGCATGAAAAAATATTCTATGTTTTTACCTCGCTTAATTTTTCCCCTCTTTTGTCGCATTCATTTTCTTTATTCGTTTCAGTTACTCTGGCGCTTAGGTCGTTCGCAATTAAAAAAAAAAAACATAAGCAGTGAACAGAACCAGAGCCAATCAGAGGCAAAGAACCGACGAGCTCTTTCTCTTATTGGTTTAGACCACAATATGATCCTACCATGAGAAGGGGTTGGGATCATTAATATTTATTACTATCAATACCATTTTCGATACTCCTTAACGATCCGAGTCTTTGTCGATACCACTATCGATACTTTTCTATTAATTGGTGGAAATACGAAGCGTTTTTAATGATGAGAAAAATATTTAGGAATAAATGAAATATGTTATTCTTCATAAATATTGACATCAGTAGTTTTAGTTATATAAACTAAAATGATTAGAGCACTATACAACTGTATTAGTAATACAGAAACATGAGTAAAACAGTATGAGGCCTACTCATGTATCTCAACAAAAACTAAATTTGCCGTTTCTTTATGTTACATTTGAACACATCATGATAACAGTCGTTTTACTGAGCCAACCTCAACACATCATCACGCAGCACATCGGAATCTTTATTTACTTTTTAAGATAACTAGCTTGTATGCTGCTGGTTACAACACCGATTTCACAATTAGATCACTATTTTTAACTGACGGGACTAGCGACAATGTTTGTGTGTGCGATTACTGATCGTAGTTTGAGTGTATGATTAAGATGGGCCCATCTGTGGTGCGACATGAGAAGAAGGAGACAGAGTCTTTTCAACTCGGCGACAGTCGAAGGTACTGCATTTGGTCTTTATTTGATGCACAATGCTAATGTGCCTGGCCATTGAGGTTGTGTTCCCCCCTTTACAATAAATGATTTTCGCCCGTTCAGCCATCCTCGCGAGCAAAGATAACTGCCAGACATCACTTGTTTTACTTGTAATACCTGTTTGCTTAGAATATAAATAAATGCTGTGACGCGACTCGAGGGACACAACATTACTTTACAGGACATACGGGACAAAAAAATAAATAAATGAACAACGGGACTCGGATAGTGGTGTCGATAAGCCCAAAGTTAATGATTTTCGGCTTCGAAAAAAGTGGAACCGGGTCCTTGATAGAACCGGGTTTCGATCCCCATCCCTAACCATGAGTGTGAGTTCGATTACAGGAAAACACAGAGAGATGGTGCGATTGCGAAGGAAATTTCTTTTTACAGCCGGGTAGTGTCAGGTGCACCAGTGCCACCTATAAAAAATATTAGCCGCACCCTTAAATATTTTGGTCGCATGTGCAACGAAATTGGTCGCGCTCTGGAGCCCTGCTTATATCTAGTACATTTCCACCATAACATGGAAAATATCCTAAATAATGATTAGTCTTTGAACCCTTTTTTGAATTTGAAGACATTCCAACTATGTTTTAGTTCCTCTGGTAATGCGTTTCATGACTTTAAACCACTGACGCAAAAGCACCTGCTTTTCATCAGTGTATTACAGGTAGGTTGTTTCCAATTAAGTTCTCCTCTGAGGGCATAACCCCCTTCTCTTTCTCTAAACATGGTTTGTATATTGGGAGGAAGTAGATTGGTCCCAAACCCTCGGACCAGGCGGCCCGAGGGAGTGGTGGTGGATGCCGTATACCGCCGACATCCACCGGTCGGAGCCAGAGAGCGTCCAATGCATCACACTTATCGGTGCAATGGGGAACACCTGCGGTGGAGGACGAGGAAGACGAGGTACTCTTTAAAAGGCTGTTTCATGTTCTCGTAGGGGAAAGAACTGGGAGCAGGAGAGAACCAGGGAACCTCCAGGACCCAATACGGGCAGGCCGACAAGTGGGTCCAGAGGACCTTTCCCCAGCGTTCTCGAGGGAGGCCCGAGGAGGGAGGAAAACGGATCGACCCGGACAGTTAGCCAGCGCCCAGCTGCAGGATGACATCCTGAAGCACGCCTGGAGTCACGTCCTCGCCCACGACGGTCAAATGAGGGAGTCGGTGAGTTGCTTGCCACACCCTCACTTCAGCACCAGGGGGGGTCTGCTGTATCGGGTAGTAGAGGGGGGGGGGGGGGATGGAGAACGAGCAACTGGTGGTACCCCGACCTTTACATCAGCAAAGTATTGTTTATGGCACACTCCCATCTGTTAGGAACCATGTTAGGCATGGAAAAAACCAGGGACCGGATTTTAGACCGTTTTTATTGGCCCGGGGTGAAAAAAAGACTGTTGTTCAGTACTGTCAGACATGCCCCGACTGCCAGCGTACTGCCCCGAGACCCTCGGTTCTGAACCCTTTGATACCCATGCCCCATATTGAAGTACCGTTTGACCGGATAGATCTGGACATTGTTGGGCCTCTCCCGAAGACCAGCCGGGGACATAAGTACCTTAGTATTAGTGGACTACGCTCCCAGGTATCCGGAAGCCCTTCCACTCCGCACCGCCACCGTCAAGGCGGTCGTTAAGGAGCTTATGCTCCTGTTCAGTTGGGTAGGGATAGCCAGGGAGGTACTCACAGACCAGGGCTCTTGTTTCATGTCACGGGTAATGAAGGAACTGCTAAGCCTCCTCCAGGTAAAGCAGCTCCGGACATCGGTGTACCATCCCCCGATAGACGGGCTCGCGGAACGTTTTAACAAGACCCTAAAACAAATGTTCAAGAAGGCCATGGACACCGATGGGAAAAATTGGGACCAGCTCCTGCCCCACGTCCTGTTCGCAATCCGTGAAGTGCTCCAAGCCTAAAGGGGTTTCTCCCCCTTCAAGCTGCTGTACGCATGGCGCAGGTCTGGCCCATAGTCCGGGACCATCTCCGACAGGCCCAGCAAACTCAAGCCTGGGTCTACAACCGGGGCGCCCAGCTGTGCATATTTCGGCCCTGCGACCTCGTCCTGGTCCTCATACCAATGGCAGAGTGCAAGTTCTTGGCCAAGTAGCAGGGGCCCTACGAGGTGGTCAACAGGATGGGAGAGGTGAACTACAGGGTACGGCAACCTGGGAGACGCAAACCCACCCAATTCTATCACGCCAACCTGCTGAAGCAGTGGCGTACGTGAGCTACCCCACCGGCACCGACACCCCTGGTCCTGGCTGCCCGACGCGACATCCTGTGAGAGAAGACTTCAGCCCAGCCCAGAAGCAAGACCTCAAGGAAGTCATCCTAGAGCACCAGGATGTCTTTTCAGAAGTACCTGGGACGACCACGGTCGCACAACATGACATCAAGACGGTGCCAGGCGTCACAGTGGGCGTCCTCCCCCAACCGGGTCCGGAAGCCTGTAGGAACGCCATCCGGGAGGAGGACGCCAGAATGGAAGACAATGGGACTTTTAGATTCTGGAATCACGAGACTCAATCAGGTCTCGGACTTTGACGCCTACCCCATGACCCAGGTCGACGAACTGATGGAGCGGCTCGGTCCCGACAGCTACCTTACCACCCTGGACCTCAACTGCTTATTGCGCTTTTTATGCAAACGGGGTATTTCAAAACACAGCCGGCGATATGATCAGTGCTCACAGATCGACCGCCTGTCAGGTTATCCGGAGGGTTTCACTGCCTTCATGGGAAAATGTGGATGCAACCAGAACGGGTCTGCACAGAAATAGCTGTGTGCACTGTTCTGCACAACATCTCCAAGAGAATCCCTCTCCCCAGACACCATCAGCCACCGGCAGTCCCAGAGGATGACGTGCATCCAGCCATAGCAATTGAAGATATCGCTGGCCTATTAGTCCATTCTCAACTTATCATCAGTTGTGAATATTGCTTTTAATTATGTTTTTATGTTGTATATAGGCCGACACATTAAACAGATCTGTCCTACAGTCTCAAGACAACTCAATTAGCTCCTTGTCATTTGATAATGTTCAATGGATTGCTTCTGTCATGAACAACCATTCCTGTCAAAATGCCTGCTCGTTGTTAACCAGATATTACAAATACTTATTTGAATTACATTTGTTTGCAGTGTTTTATTGTTCGGCATTAATACAATTGATGAATGACAATGAATGAACGAATGAATTGGTTATTTCGGTGTCCAACAGCATGTCAAGTAAAATAGGTAATAGCTGTCGGGCTGGGATGTCCACCTCCGACAGCTGCGGGCGGTCCTGGCAGAGTTGAGGAGGGCCGGATTCACAGACAACCCCGCCAAATGCCGCTTGGGTCTGAATGAGACGTCATACCTGGGGTACCAAGTAGGACAGGGGAACGTCCGAACCCAGGAGAGCAAGGTCACCGCCATCCGGGAGTGACCCAGGCCCACCTCCAAAAAACTGAAATCGTTTCTTGGTCTGGTAGGGTACCACCAGAGGTTTATCCCCAGATTTGCCACTCTGGCCAGCCCCCTGACTAATCTGACCCGAAAGGCCCTGCCAGACCGGGTAACGTGGTCGGAGGCAGCAGAGAGAGCATTCGGTATCATTAGACGAGCCCTCTGCTCAGAGCCCGCCCCGATAACCCCTGATTTCTCTCTGCCCCTAATAGTCCACACCGACACCTCCAAAGTGTTAGTCCTTGCGAGCCCGCACGAAGGACTACGTTCGCCAACAAGGAATGCCCCGCCGGCACAGTAGTTCAGACGGGAGCGACCTCCCTCTCCAGGTACAAGATCGGCTGGAGAGACAATTCGCAATGACTTTTCCATGGCTCAAGGAGCAATTAGTATTATTACCGACCCACAGGTTTTTCTGTTATTCATTGAATAAATGCCTCTTTTGGCTTTGAACGGACCTGGGCGTTGGGTAATTCCTGAGAACTCGAGATATTCCTGGGGCATGGTCGCCAAAATATATGTATAATATATATCTATATATATATGTTTTGTAGTTCTTTGAGTGAACTCCAATTCATAGCCAAGGTCCAGGTAATAGTTGTATCTTCTGCATTACCCTGGAGCAGGGAGTAGGGACTAAGATCAGCAGGGGGCTGGTTCACCTCAGTCACAGAGCTTGTCAACTGAACCAAAACAATACAGAACAATTATTTGTTTTATTGGCTCTGCAAACCATAAAATTCACCACAGACAAAACAAAAAGACAGATGGAAGGATGGAAGTAAGGAAGGAAAGATTGAAGGATGGAAGTAGGGAAGGAAAGCAGAACATGTGTTCCGCCATGTGTGATCATACAGAAGTAAGCCTAGCAAGGCTGTTTCATCCTGATTGAATACAGAGTAGAGATATTAAAATATGAGATGAGAGCGCTAGAGGAACGGAGGAATGTGAAAGCAAGCTGAGGCTCTTCTTTATCTCCTCTTCTCCCTGAAGGAGCTAATCCTTAAGGGTTTACATCTGTGGTTTTAATCTCCCCTCCATCCTCTGTCTGTCCCTCCATTCCTTCACCCTTTCTCTCATTCCTTTTCTCTTTCTCCTTCATCCCCCACTCCCCCCTCTCCCTCGCTCTCATACAATTATTGGCTTTCACATCTCTTCATGTTTCCTGTCTCTTCTTCCCCTCCGCCCTCTTCATCTCCTGCCTCCACCTACCTGCCACTCCCTCCCTCCCTCCCCTCTCTTCCCTCTATCTCTCTATCTCTCATCTCCTCCTCCTCTTCCACCGCTCTCCTCCCTCATCTTCTTCCCCCCTCCTCCCTCCTCTTCCTCTCCTCCCTCCTCTTCCCTCTTCTCTGTCTCCTCTCCTCCCTCCTCTTCCTCCCCTCTGCTCCTCTTCTTCATCTCCTATCCTCCCTCCTCTCCTCCTCTCCTCCATCCTCTTTCTCTCCACTTTTCCCTCCTCTTCCTCCTCCCTCCTCATTCTCTCCTCTCCTCCCTCCTCTTCCTCTCCTCTCCTTGGCCGTCAAAGGTTTCTGGTCTTCCTGAGGTCATCTCTCAGTGAGGGAATTTAGGTGCTTCCTTCCTTCCTTCCTTCTCCTTCCTTCCTTCGTTCCTTCCTTCCTTCCTTCCTTATCCCCTCTGTCTCTCTTGCCTCCCTTTCCTATTCCTTTATTTCCACGATTAAACAAAAGCCACGATGCTAAACCACACGTGGAAGTGGAAAAGCCACTGGTCAAAACAACATAAAAAACCTATAAGTCAACTGGACAGATCCTTTTGCTAACAACGCTATCAGGCACATGGTGGTGAAAATTTTACCAAGTTTATGTGGTAAGCCATAACGTTCCAACCATGAACAACATTAACCCTAGTTTTGAAATCAAACTCATCCCACATACATATGCACTTGACATTCGCACTGTTTCATTGCATTTACGCAAAATAAATGTGCAATCTAAAGACAATTAACAATAAACAATCAAAGCTAACATTGGCCTCTCATTTTCACCTGAATATTTGTTATGCTACATTGTTTTGGAGTTAAAAATCTTGCCAATGTTATGGTTGCATGAAAATTGTTTAAACTATTTTATTTAAACGCAAATCATTGTAATGTGATCAAAAAGTTTCATTGTGGGTGAAGTTTGCTTGTTGAGTGTATCTTTATTAAACTTCTGTATAAATACAAATTATAAAGCTTTCATAAATCTCACCACTGCGGTTATTTTCAATGAAACAAACTTCTTTTTAATATAAATGTATTGCCTCTTTTACTCCATCTATTATGTTTCCTGCTGGCAGGAGCATTCATTATTCACACGGTAAGCAGAATAATAACAATGGTTTCAAAGAGAACATTTCAATTATGCATCAGAAGTAATATTTTTTTCTGGTAACATAAATCAACATATTATTTAGCAAATCTCCCATTAATACAAATTAAGGCCCCATTCATCTTTCATCTCCCAATGTGTTTTCATAGAGAGAGTCAGAGAGTCAGAGAGACAGAGAGAGACAGAGAGAGACAGAGAGAGACAGACAGACAGACAGACAGACAGACAGACAGACAGACAGACAGACAGACAGACAGACAGACAGACAGACAGACAGACAGACAGACAGACAGACAGACAGACAGACCCACTTAAACACGCATGGATGGAGAGTGAAAGAGAGGGGGGAGAGAGAGAGAGGGAGAGAAAGAGAGGTGGGGGGAGAGAGAGAGAGAGAGAGAGAGAGAGAGAGAGAGAGAGAGAGAGAGAGAGAGAGAGGAGAGAGAGAGAGAGAGAGAGGAGAGAGAGAGAGAGAGATGCACGTATCTCTTTCGTATTTAGTGTTAGAAGTGGACACAGTTTTCCTAACTGCACGTAGGTGTTTTTGTGTGTGTAATTATTATGTTATTACTACTATGCGTACCCATTATTCAAAACAGAGCAATGTGGGACATTGAAAGAATTTACAGCTGCAATCCCTACTTTAGCACACACACACACACACACACACACACACACACACACACACACACACACACACACACACACACACACACACACACACACACACACACACACACACACAGCATATAACAATACCAATCTGTTACGTTGATCCGCAAGGCCGAAAGGAAAGAAAAGTTATCTACAGAAGGGAGGCGATGGAGAGAATACGGAGCGATCGGGAGAGGAAAAAATAAAGGAGAAAGAAGGAGAGCGAGAGAGAGAGAGATAGAGAGAGAAAGTGTGCTGACACAGCCTGAGGCTGGCTCAGATAAGCGCTTTTGTTCCTTTACTGTCTGCTTTTAAACAGAGCTAAAGACCCACTGCCGCACACACACACATACACACACACTCCCACACACACACACACACACACACACACACCACCCAGACGCATTCCACAACACACAGACCTCACATAGACACACACACACACACACCGGCAAACACATACAAAAGCTGCTCTGTCAATTACCCTGCCACTACGTTGTCACGGTAACAGAAAAGGTCATCGCTATCTGACTTGTGGAAATCCAGGAATGAATGAAAGAAAAGCTATTCTGTTATTGGTTGGTGATGGGCTCAGGGCTGAAGAGGTCATAAAGGTTAAACAGCTTGTCGTTAAATATGGCAGCTAAATCCATCTGAGGGCAGAAGCGAGAACGTCACGGCTGCATACAAGAGGTGGGATGTCCACGGGTATAAGATGTCCGTGATGATGTCATCATCACACACGCGCGCGCACACACACACACCCTGTTACCATAAATTGACTAATTTATATATAATGTTAATCAAATGCTCATCAACACAAGCTTGCTTTCAGACACACGTGTACGTCCTGATATTCTCTCCTGATTGGACTCTGAAAATCTCCTGAAATCATACTACCCTGGGGTAGTATTTTTCTCTGTAGGAAATGTTAATGTACCTTACATGTGGATGAGAATTGAGGAATCAGAAAGTCTGTATTTCTCACACCACTTTCAGGTGGGGCGTGTTTGATGACGCTTCTGCATGTCATTGAGTGACCCCTAAATCATAATCAGCCTATTTCCTTTTTTGTTCGCTGAATGGTAAAAAAATATATTTAAATTGTATGGGCACTGCTTTTCAGAGTCATTTGTGGCGAATGAATGTAATACGTTTGTCAACATTATAGGCCAAAATATTATTAATAGTCTGCGCTCAGAAATTTCAGTGGTGTTGAGCATGGGCAACCGCACGTGCGAAAATTGTAGTAGTATATAACTTTGCCACAAAAGAAAGGAAATTTGGTGTTTGGTAGATAATTTCTCTGATGCAACTATGCTTTTTGGCAATAAATCTTATACCGTTGGAAAGCCTGTTAAGTTCCCTTTCAAATGGTGCCCCCATTTCCTAAGGACACATGCATTTGTGGTTGTAGCAGCAGCGCTGAGTATGTGGGTTGTGCCCATGAAAAATTTGCCTAATCTTTTCTGCCATTGCCAAACAAGTTATTTTGCTGTTGCTATTGACACTTGTTTTGAGCTTCTGCTACCACCAGGTGCTGCCAATCAGGTGCCTGATTGCAGCACCTGTGAGCATGTGCCTCTACTACTGTTAGAGTACAGCTACAGTCAGTGAGTGTCTGCTCCAAGAACCGGCATGCCGCATTTGACTGATAGGGCCCTGTGTGTGATAGGGCAACTTCAAGCTGGTGTTTCGCCAAAACCAAGTTGTGGGCATTATTGGAGTGAGGCCTAGTACCCTCTCCCCAAACTGAAAGTTCATATAATGGGCGATATCAAAGACAAGGCTTGCGAAGTTTGGGCGTCCCATAGAAAGACGACACCCCACAAGAAGACCATTTCCTCTCCCTGTCAGGCACTTGTTGCCGTAGGCCGGTCTTCTACAGATTTGCAGTCAAGGTATATAGGACACGGCACGAAATGGCCGAGACGGCTCCCCTAGCCAGACAATCCCAAACAGACTACACGCAGCCAATCTCCAGTCTCATAGGGTGCTGCCAGAGATTCATGCCATGACTTGCCCTCACCATCAGGCCCGGTTTGCGCCGGTGACGTGCACTGGAACCTGAACATGTGGAGGAATGTTATGTCCAATGATGAGTCCAGATTCTGCCTACGGATTTTGGATCGTAGGGTCAAAGTGTGAAGAAGACGCGGAGAACGCTATACTGATTTGCTTGCACGTATAGAATACCACATTTTTTGGTGGAGGCAGTGTAATGGTGTGGGGTGCCCAAAAGCGCATTTTCGGTTTTTGGCCAAAATACTTTTATCACCAAAACAACACAGCCAAAACATAAATTTGTGATGGCGCAAACAAAAAGCGCGGCCAGCACACGCTTGTCTGGATAAGCGCCAATTGCTGCGTGTGTGGATGTTTTTCAAATGATTCTGAGAAAGACCCACATCTACTTATAGCGATTTACAAACATTGCAATGCACTTTGATTTTAATGAATGTTAGTAACACGCAGTCATAGCCATAAATGCAGTGGTACTATGGTGTTGCCACACGGTGTGGACATTTTCACACGAGTATATACACTTGTGTCAACACTGGTATTACAAGTTATAAACGGTATAAACCTTTGAGAACAGGTCAACCGACATCTCTCCGTCTTCATCCCACTCCTCACCAAACTCCGGTGACACAGCGTCTGGCAGCGTGCCAAATTCTCGGTGACAGCGCGTCCTTATAACGTTCCTATATATAATAAAGCAATAATATATTATTTACATAATCATCCACGGCCCAAAAGCTCTGTGCGCACCTCTGAATTGGCCCGTTACGCGAGGAGCTCTAGTAGCAGATTGGGCTTTGCGGGGTTTGTTTAAACCGCGTTGCTATGGTTACCGGCTCTTGCGCTCCACACAAGACCGGAAGGCATTTTTTAATACTGTAAACAAAAGAATACAAAATAACTCATGGAGGCCTCAACACCGTAATCACCTAGTAATAGTCCAGCATACACCGTGGCAACCCTAAATGGTACCTAATCATTGGCATAACTAATTTTACTTCAGTGTTTTGGTTTTCGTGTTTCGGCCTTGTTTCCTCATATTTCGTTTGGTTTGCGGCCAAGTAATTTAATTTTCGAAATTGGACCAAATCAGACAGGCTGCAATGTGTCAGGTGGGCCATCAGAGGCTCTGAACAGCTTCACAGCACGCAACCGCGATGAGACTGACATCTTACTTAGAAAGATACATGCAGCATGCGAGGGCAGGGATACGACTGACTGCAGCACAGTTGAATACAAACCATTCACTTCCTTATCTCCACTGGCAACCAAACCACCACTGCTGAGTTGTGAGATTCATCAGAAGCTTATTATAGTCCAAGAGACAGTGCTCTGGGCAGGACAGTCTGCTGCTTCTGGCTCAACGTGGAAAGCACACTCATATACACAAACCATTGGAACATCCATCTGTGTGTTGGTTGAAGCGGTAGCTTAATCATTCCATATAATATTTGAGAGGTCGATACACTCACAGGTATGTGCAAATGTTGAAACCCACTGACAAACAACAAGGAGGTGTTTGTGAGAAAGTGAAATAGTTTGTGTTTTAGCTGGGTCACTGTCGCGATCGAACTGTCTGTCACTGCACGAAAACGCATGTCTGACTCTGAGGTTCATTGTCTGTCTGTCATGACCAGCATGGTAATTCCGAGAGGCTATTTTGAGCGGAATTAAAGCAAAGCGCTGCAGTGGAGCGATCTCCTCCTCCTGTATCAGCTGAATATAGCTGTGGAATCTATTAGATCTTCTCTTAATCTATTCAACTTTCAGCCGATTTGAAAAGTCTGCTTATCAAAATGGAGATGCAAGGTTGTCAGTGGGTGACTTTAGAGGCACAACACATCGTGAACTACTCTGGCAAGGT
>OLKM01003758.1:0-30457 GCA_900291075.1 Melanogrammus aeglefinus | reverse complement strand
TTAATCTTATTTTCGTGATCAGGGACACGTATTTCAAAATTTTCGTGTTCAAGAAGCACAATTTTCAAGTTCAATAAGTACTCATGGGAAAGTATTTGTTGTGTCACTAAGCACGACTTCCAAAACTAAGGTTCTGTCGGCAAGCGTTCTCCCATAATGTCCCTGAAAGGAGCTCCGTACAGAACATTGATTGTTATATTTTATATATGAAATTGTCTCCGATAAATACAATGCTGACAGCTTTTGGCCCACCACGTTTCTACTTAAAATTGTCTGTGATAACATACACAATAGGACAGAGCTTTGGCCACCCTTTTCTAACTTTGATTCTGAGAAATTGTAACAATTCAACGGATATACATTAAATGCGAGGTGCGCTGCTCTTGTAGGCAAACGGCGAGGAACAAAGGGTAACGCGCTTCAATCTGTTTTTTTAGAATGGTATGTTTGATGTTTATTGTACCTAGCCATCTTGTTCTTGCTATGTGCAGGGGACGTTGAAGTAGGGGTGGCGGGGGGCACATTGGATTGTGCGTATTGGAAAAACAGAGTATTTGTGTGACCGTGTTTTAACTAAAAGCCAAAGGACAAAATAACTGGGTTATATGCGCGCAAATTAGTTTTTGTTTGTGCGCTTTCTCTCTCCGTCCACAAGTGCTCAAAGCTCTTTCTTCAATTGCATCCCAAAACTTTTATTCGTTTCATTTGATTTTCTACTACGGATCGGATAGTTTACACTGCACAACAGACACATCAGACAAGCATCATGGAAAGCATGTCTCCGTCCGTTTGATAAGGCTAGCCTATTAAATTAAATAGCAAAAGAAACGGCAAAGTGAATTGGTCTATTTTCCACATACACTCTGACATAAATTGATTGATAGGTGAACAGAACAAGGACACATAAAGGCCACGCATAAAAAACACAATCGACAAAACAGGACGGGTCCACTGGGTGAGCTGCTAGTTGTGTGCCGATCAATTGAGGGCCGTGGCTATCATAACAAAGGCTAGGCTTAACCTGGCAATTCAGGGGAACGCGCAAGCACATGGCTAATATTGAAACTAATGGATTAAATCTATGAGAATAAATAATTATATGAGAAATTTAAAAGTTAGATGTTCTAGGTAAAAGAACCTTCTCTCTTGATGTCTTCTCTGTTAATGATTTACTTTACTGAATTGATTTGTTTTGTACACAAGACACTATTCAAAAACTTAATTTTCTGCTTATTTTGTGTCAGAAAATGCCGGAGTTGAAAACCGAAACCTTAACTGTCGCTGCTGGCTGACTTAGAGTTTTGGAGCAGCCAAGATGCCCCTAAATTAATAAAATTGTTACTAAATAGAAGTAAGGACTTAATGTGTATGTTGTGTTGTGTGAATTTTACTCAGTAGCTACATAGAACCTAGATTCTGCGCTCTGAACGCCAACTAACTATCTGTAATAGAACCACCTATCGCCGATACACAATGAACACCCACGGCTCTTTTTTTCTTTTTAAATTTTTTGATATGATTTTCGGCAAACCGAAAATCGTTTTTTTCGGGGTTGGGGCCAAGGGGGGAATACATCGTTTCTGATTGGCGTGCATTAACTCCTGATATTGGCCTATTGGACACCTGCAAGTAAGTTTCAAGGTCAGTGTTTAAGATTCTCTGGCCCGAGCCTGAGCCAACACCCGTTGGTTTACCACCAACTATCCTCGAGCCCGGACCTGTTTTATTTTTATTTTAATCATGATTATTGGCACTATATCTGAGGCAGAATTTGTGCCCTGAACAGAAATATATCAGGAATTTTATTACACGGGTCTTCTCATGCCGGTGGGACGCTCCGTTCACTTCATGGGTAGTATGGCGGTGCTTGCTCAACCCCAGCGTCTTCCGTTGCTAAGCGACCTCACCGTCTTTGCGACAATATTTCTCTGCTGATAACCACCACCTGAGCGCAGAAGCCTGGCTCTGGGGACGTGGAAACGTCACCTCCACTGTGGGAAGGAACCCAGGAGCTTGTGAGGAGGTGGAGCCGCTAACCAGTTAGAATCTGGTGGGGGCTTACGCTCTACGCACAGTCCAGCTTGGTACTGTACTCCGGAAGGGGTTGGACCCATCTTCTCTGGAGTTGCCAAAAGAGGCAATGAAGGGCGCCGGGCGGTGGTGGGGAATACTCATAAATCCCCGCTGAGCCGCCACGGTGGTTGGAGTTATTACCCCAGGTAAGACGAGAAGGTCGCTCCTAACGCCTAAGGTGGTGGGGGGGAAAACTCTGAACTGTTGTTTGTGCGTATGCAGAACAGCATTCAGAGTACGGCCTATCTGGAAGACCACTGAAATGGAGTCCTGATGGGGCTCCCAGTAGGGGACTCCGTAGTTCTACCTGGAGAGACTTCAACGCCCATGTGGGCAACGATGGAGACAACCCTGGAGAGGCGTGGTGGGGAGGAACGGCCTTCCCTGATCTAAACCGAGTGGTCGTTTTGTTACTGGACTTCTGTGCTAGTCCATGGATTGGGCCATAACAAACGCCATGTTCGAACATAAGGGTGCTCATAAGTTGTACATGGTACCAGAGTACCCAGGCCGAAGATCGATGGGATCGATGGATCGATTTTGTATCGTTCAATCATGCATCTGAGGCGGCATGTTTGGACACTCAGGTGAAGAGAGGGGCTGAACTGTCAACCGACCACCATCTGGTGGTGAGTTGGACATCAAGGGGAATGGGGGAAGATTCCTGGACAGACTGGTAAGCCCAAACCGAGTACTGCCGGGTGAATTGGGAACGCTGGAGGAGGCCCCTGTCCCTAGGGATCTCACTCACACCTCCGGCGGAGCTTTTCTAGCATTCCTGGAGGTTGGGGGCATGAGCCGGAGTGGGCGGTGTTCAAAGCCTCCATGCTGAAGCTGCGCGGTGAGTTGTGGCCGTCAGGGTCTTAGTTCCTCAAGGGGCGGTAACGCCTCCGACACCGTGGTGGAATCACCGTGGTCAGGGAAGCCGTCCGACTGAAGAAAGGAGGCCTTTCGGGAATATGCTAATCCCACCAGGAGGACTCCTGATGCAGTTGCAGGTACCGACAGGTCGAGGGCTGCAGCCGCTGCCGACTGGAATATTCTTCAATCATAACTATCAAACCAAACAAGTCCTTGCAACATTCCGCCGAGCGATCGATTAGAAAGTAAAATGCACATTTCCGCTAAAAAATGTTTACATAAACACTTTTAATGGCGTAACTATGCTAAAAATATCATATTTTCTCACCCCAGAATAAAAAGTATGTCCGCCATTTTCAACAGAAAAATATCCCTAAAAAACTACCCAATAGGAAGATACTTTCACAGCGTCTACCTTGACGTGGTCGGGCCCATTCAGAATGCATTGGTTAACATTTCGTTGATGCGCGTTTCCGAAAAAGTCGAAACAATCGTAGACTCTCTGGACCACGATTCAATAGATTAACGTTTCGTCGCATGAGCAGGGGGGGGGGGGGGCGAGATCTCGTGTTACCAGGGTATGCGACACCAAAGATAGCTTGCGTCTTCAACCATGGCAACGGCAGAGAACGGCTGCTATGGGTAAAGTACGTAAGGCCAAACCTTTCCAAACGGAAGCTGAACGGAAACGTTCCGACTGAATGGCTTATATTATTGAGACGTGCTTAAATAAAAAAATGATATAATATAACGGGAGGCATCTAGTCCACTCAACATATTTTATAATTCGAAATTCTTTTCCCAGCCTTAGGGATAAAGTACCTATAGAACGACGGTCATCTATCGGGAAATAGCCCCTACAGGGCGAACAGGACATCCGACGCGCTGCGGAGGTCTTGCTTCGCCTAGAAGGGGCTTATTTTCGATATGACCACGCGACGTTCTACATACACCATTATCCCGCTTGTTACACGGCTTACTTGCCAAAACGAATATACTTCAAAACAATGTTGCGTCTTCTTACATGATGTTCCCTGCATTCGTAAGTGTTGATCAGCAAAGAGAAATAATTTGTCCGCAAAGACGGTAAGAGTCGCTTACAACAGAAGAACGCGGGGTTGACAAAGCCACCGCACTAGGCTAGGCTACCCATGAAGTGAACGGGAGCGTACCCACGGCATTGAGACCCGGTATAAGGCCTAAATATTCTGTTCAGGGCAGCAGATTTCTCCTCATGATTAGGCCAATAAATCATATAATAAAAAGATAAAAATAAAACAGTCCGGCCCGAGGAATAGTGGTGGTAAAACCAACGGTGGGCTCGCGGCTCGGGCAGGAGAAATCGAAAACTGACTGGCTGAGAATACTTAGCAGGTGTCCATAGGCCAATATCAGGAGTTAATGCACCGCCAATCAGGAATTACGAGTATTCCCCTGGCCGCCAACGCGAATAAAAAGATTTGCTTCGGTTTGCCGAGAATCATATCAAGAAATAACAAAAAGAAAAAAAGAAGGCCGGGCTGGGTGTTCATAGTGGACGGCGGATAGTGTAGGTCTATTAGCAGAACAATGTAGTGGCGTTCAGAGCGTCAGAATCTTAGGTCTACTGTAGGACTACTGAGGAGAATCAAACAACACAAACACAATAACACATAAGCCTACTTCTCATTTAGTAACATATATTAATAATTTAGGGCATTTGGCTGCTCCAACTCCAAGTCCAGCCCGGCAGGCGACAGTAAGTTTCGGGTTCAACCACCCGCATTCTCCAGACAACATAAAGCCAGAAAATTAATTTTTGAATAGTGTCTGTGTACAAAACAAAAATCAATTCAGTAAAGTAAAAAAACTATTAACAGAGAAGACATCAGAGAGAAAGTTACCAGAACATCTCCTAACTAATTCTATCATAATTATTATTCTCATAAGAATTATTATATCATTATTTAAATTAGCCATGTGCGGCGCGTTTCCCCTGATTGGCACAGGTAAGCCTAGCTTTGTTTAATGATAAGCCACAGCCCTCAATTGAATCGGCAGCACACAGCAGCTACCAGCAGCTACAGTGATCCCGTCCTGTCTTCGTCCATTGTGCTTTTTTATTGCGTGGCTTATTGTCTGGTCTGTTCAAACCTCTATACAATCAATTTATGTCAGAGTGTAGAGGAAAAAAAATATATTAGGACAATTCACTGACCGTTTCTTTGTAAGCTATTTAATAATAGGCTAGTCTTATCAAACCGGACTGGAACATCCTTCCATCGATGATGTCTGTGTCGTGATGTGTTGTGTGGTTGTGTGTGTTGTGTGTGTGTTGTGTCTGTGTGTCTGTGTCTGTGTCTGTGGTTGTGTGTGCATGTGTGTGTGTGTGTGTAGTGTGGTGTGGCCATGTAACAACGATCCGTAGTCGTAGTAAGAAATCAAAAATGAAACAAATAAAAGTTTGTTGGGATCAATTGAAAAGGAGCTTGAGGTATTTTGGACGGAGAGAGAGAAAGCGGCAACAAAACAAAAACAATTGTGCGCGATTAACCAGTTATTATATGTCCCTTGGCTTTAGTGAAAACAACGTCACACAAAACTACTCTGTTTTCCAATACAACCAATCCAATACCCCCCGCACCCCTACTTCCAACGTCCCTGCACATAGCCAAGAACAAGATGGCTAGGTAGGCCCTACAATAAACATCAAGACATACCATTCTAAATGACAGATGAAGGGGTGTAGACAAAACCTGGACCCCCCCCTTCTGGACCCCCTTCTGGACCCTCATCTGGACCCCCATCTAGAACGATGGGTAAGCCTACCGTTGTTTGACGCGAGTCAGAATGTTTCCGCCATTTTGATGCATCGCTGTATCCTAGACGAGCCAAAACTACCCACAAATCCTCTGCGTTCACACAGCTGAGGCGATAGTTACGTATTGTAACTCTAGATTCTATGAGTGTAACGGCGCAGCCTATAAGGCTATCGCTATTGGGTTTATCCCTAGGCGTGGCCCGTAGCACTGAAAATTTTGTAATCCCGCCCACCAACAGCGTGGCCTCAATCACCGTCCGCGGGGCCACCCATATATTTCGGCCGCGCGGCGAGATCTGCTCCCTACAAACAGCTTTCTTCAGCTATTAAAAAGGACCATGAGGCCGACACTTAAAAGCTGCGGCTATACTCATAGAATCTAGAGTTACAATAAGTAACTATCGCTTCTAAAGTCGTATAGGCTTCCCCGCCTTTTAAGGCTATCGCTATTGGTTAAAAGGGCGAAGCACGATATAGTCGTATGCCTTCAATTGGTCCCGATTGTACCAGAAACACAGCTACATACATATAGCCTAGTATCATGCGTCAGACATAGCATACCTTGTCATGCCGTCTAACGGCATGTCCATCAACGGAGCAGCTCTAATGTGTCGGATAAGACACAAAAGCTCTCCAGCATGAACATTCGACCTCCACCTCACATTGTTTAATATGCGAGGGGAAATAGTCACACAATCACAACTCACTCCGACAAAAGCACCCAGAACTGAGTGTGTCATAGAGAGGCGCGACAATGTTCTCCTTAGGTTAAAACCTAATTAAAAGCATGGGAGAGCCCAGGAGGCTTGCTCTGCAGATATCCTCCATCGGACATCCCTCTTTGCAGAGCGACAGAGGACGATATTCCTCTCTGGTCGAGTGAGCCCTGATATTCCTCAGAGCGGCTCAACCCCCGCTGACACATAAGCCTGTGTGATAGCATCACACAGCCAATGTGACAGCCGTTGTTTCGTCAGGGGAAGGCCTTGGGAATGGTCTCTGTAATGCACAAATAACTGTTGAGATTGGCGCAGAGCCGCCGATGCCGTTTCACATAACAGGCAAGCGCCACGCACGGGGCACAAGAGATTGGGTCGTCGCCCTCCTTCCTCAGATTGATGAGGAGGGAGAGAGAAACCATTGAGTGTTATTTACCGTCGATCTGAACGAGCTAGTAATACTCTTTGGTATAAAAGCCGAATTCGGGCGTAATATGGCCGAACTGCCGTCCCCTTGTATTCTAAGACAAGAAGGGGCTACAGAGAGTGCAGACAGTCGCTCACTCTCTTTAGCTGACGTCAAGGGCCAGCAGCAAAGCTGTCTTGGCTGAACACAAACTTGAGGGGCACCTGGTCAAGAGGCTCAAATGGGGCTTTAACCAGTGCGCGCCAGCACCAGTGTTAAATCCCATTGTGGAGTGAGAGAGCGCGTCACAGGTCGCTCTCTCCTCACACCTTTTAGAAGTGCTTCATTAATGGGTGACTAAAAACAGTTTTATCCCCGAAACCTTCGTGACATGATGAAACAGCAGCCGCGTACGTTTTAATCGTGCTAAAAGCCAGCCCTCTTTCCATAAGTGACTGGAGGAAAGAGAGCACTTTGCGGCAAAGGGACAGGAGATGGGATCACCACCCCTTCTCCGTGCACCATCTCTGGAAAGCCGCCCATTTAGCCGAAGTAACACGCTCTGGTGGAGTCAGCTCTCGGCACCGCTGGATTGTCCCGTACGACCTCCTGGGAGAGCCGAGACCCTCTAGCGCTCGCGTTTCAGCGGCCAGGCCCACAAGCGCTGGCCGATCTCTGGTAATCTAATGATTGCCCGCCCTGCCTGTGAAGAGAGTCGTCTCGCCGCCAAGGGAGTACCTCTTCGGCGGCCCCGAGAGCAGACGCTGGAGGCGCAGGGAAACCACGGTGCACTCGTGCGTTGCGGTGCTATGAGAATCAGTACAACAGCCGCTTCTTCTTGGGACGCGGTCCAAGAACTTTGGGGATCAGAGGGAACAGGGTGGGAAAGGCGTACAGGAGTTGTGTCGGCCACGGTCTGTGAGCGAACGCATCCACCCCCGAGCGGGGGATTGTTCCTTCGCGCTGAGAGAGAACCACAGCTCGCACTGTGTGTTCTCCCCGCGTAGCGAATAGGTCGACCTCCGCCTTCCCGAACTCGCTCCATATTCTGATTCATCAGATCGGGGTGCAGAGTCCAGCCTCCTGGTTGGACCCCCCCTCGACATCATGTCGGCCCCTCTGTTCAAGACACCGGGGATGTACGCTGCTCTGATGGAGAGCAAGTGTGCGTGCGCCCAGCATAACAGCCGTCTCGCTATGCTCAGCAGCTGTGCCGAGCGCACGCCCCCTTGGCGATTTATGTATGCTGCTGTCGCCTTGTTGTCCCGTGCGAATCATTTACGTGTTGATTCGTCAACATTGGGGGCAAAAGTTGTTGGACCACCTTCAACACAGTGAGGAGCTCCAATGCGTTTATATGCATGGTTCACGGGGGCGGCCAAACGCCGCCCACTTACGTGAAACTCGCATGTTCCTCCCCAGCCCGACAGAGAAGCCATCCGTGAACACTGAGATGTGTGACGTTGCTCTGCCCAACGGCACCCCCTCTCGCGCGAGTTCGGGGATCGCCCCAGTGGGTTCAAATCGGGGCCCACTGATAGGGGAATGGTCACTCTGCCCCGCCCGTTGACGGCACCGGGTCGATGCGCAGGCGAGAAAACCATCCTCTGCAGCCGCCTCATGTGAAGCGCCCAAGTGGCACCACCTGTGTGAGCGGCCGACATCATGCCCAGCAGCCTCATGCCAGAGAGGGCTGTCACGACGCTGCCCGGGGAACAACGGCGGAGGAGAGACCCACAACGTCTCCATCCTCTGCTGTGAGAGCCGTGCTCTCATACAAGCTGAATCCAGCTCTAACCCCAAATACATCACATCTCACACTCTGTGAGGAGGGGAGCTTTTCTTTCCAGTTTATATTGGCGAAGCCTAAATTCGACAGGTGAATTACCAGTCCTTTTGTTTGAATAGCCGCTTCCTCCTTGGAGTGAGCCATCAAAAGCAGATCGTCCAAGTAGAACAGTACTCTCATTCCTGTTGCGTGCAGCGGCTGGAGAGGCCGTCTCCAACGCACTTGAGAACGTCGTGGCTAGAGAATAGCCGAACGGGAGACGGTTGTACTGGTAGTGTGGACCCTTGGAATGAGAAATCGCAGGAATTTCCTGTGTTTGGGGATCACTGTGACGTGGAAGTAGGCGTCCCTTCAAATCTATTGATGTGAACCAGTCGCCCGGTTTTACACACTGTAAACACTCGTCGCGATTGTTAACATGTGAAACGGCCTTCTCCGCGACGCATTTGTTGAATAGGGCTAGATCGAGAATCGGTCTCAGCCCTCCTGTTTTCCTTGGGTACCAGGAAATAACGGGAAATAAAATCCCTGCATTTCCTCTCCTGCGGGACTGCGGAAATCACTTTTTTTCGCTAGAAAGCTGCTGTAGCTCCGCCAAAAGTGAACAGCTGTTGATCCTTGGATGACAGCGTTGTTTCCACAATCCCGTTGAATCGGCGGCGGACACGGAGGTGAACTGCAGGGTGTGACCCTTGCTGATCAGCATGTTCCATACCATTTGGCCAGCTGCAGCGTTCAGCCATTCTGAGTTAATGCTCCGAAAGCGGCCGTGCAGCAGCCTCTTGTTTCGATGCGGCTGTCCATGGAAACGAGCCACACTTGAGCCCCTGCCGCCGCTGGCGAGGGGAGGATCCCTCCTCGCAGCCATGGGGAGCTTTGCCCGAAGGGCTGGGTGTGTGTGTCATTAGCAAGGCATGCCCTGCCTGCTCAGCTTGTGAATAATGATGTAGCTCCCTCTCTCCCGAGCGTATGGGGACGCGAAGGAGGAATAACACTGCGGCGGCTGGTAGCAGACTGCCGACACTGTGAACGAACCTGCGTGTCATTCGTAGACAGAGAGCTCGTTTCAGCGGCCCGCCCCGCCACATGTCATCGCTGCCAGCATTGAGTGGTAGGGGAAAGTAATGTAGGGCTGGCTCGATCAATAATACGAGGTTTATTGACGGCCTGCCCTATAGTGGTGGGAGATGCGTGTGAAACAATTACGGCTGAACCGGAAGGCCTCTGGCGTTAACTGGGGTGTGGGGGGAAAACAGCTGTCTTTAGTAATAGAGTGTTTCCCGCTGTCACCACGCTTCTCCCTCGCCCCGTAATAGCCGCGCGCTTGGTGGGCGGGGCATCGGCCCCATGAGCCCGCTGCCCGAGGCCTTCGCCGGCCGCGCTCGCCGCCGCCTGCGACGGAGGCGGGCGGGAATGGGAAGCCGGGGCGAGGCTGCCTTTGTTAAAGGTAATGAAGGGCTGGCTCGATCAATAATGTGAGGTTTATTGACGGCCTGCCTATCTCTGTGAGATGCGCTGTGAAACCAGTTACTGCCGGAACCGGTAGTCGCGTCCACGGTGCGATTAACATCCGGCGTAACTGGTGTGTGGAGGAACACCGCCGTCTTTAGAAAAGAGACGTTTCCCGGCTGTCACACACGCTTCTCCCTCGCCCGTAAT
This sequence comes from Melanogrammus aeglefinus, assembly GCA_900291075.1. NCBI lineage: Eukaryota > Metazoa > Chordata > Actinopteri > Gadiformes > Gadidae > Melanogrammus > Melanogrammus aeglefinus. Next base: position 20,150 of record OLKM01003758.1, on the reverse strand, counting down.
AGCCGGCGCTTGTGGGGCGGGGCATGCCCCATGAGCCCGCTGCCCGAGCCTTTGCCTGGCCGCTGGCCTGCGGCCTTGCGATGGAGCGGGCGGGGCTGATTAGCCGGGGCGAGTTTGCCTTTCAAGAGGCAATGGGCTGGCACGATCCAATAATAGTTTATTGACGGCCTGCCTTATACGTAGTGGGAGATGCGCGCGAAACAGTTATGGCGCGCGACCGACAGGCTCCGGCGTTAACTGGGAATGTGGGAGAAACAGGCCGTCTTTAAAGAGATGGGTGGCTCTTAAAAAGAGCCGTTGTTTTTCTCGCCGTCACACGCGTCTCCCTCGCCCCATCATGGCCTTCGCCGCGCTCTGTGGGGGAGGGGCATTGCCCAATGAGCCCGCTGCCCGGGGCCCCCTGCTGCCCGCTCGCCACAGCCCACGACGGGGCGGGGCGGGGCTTGGTGAGCCGGGGGGCAGGAGGCTGCCGGCGGCCGCCGGCAACGGTGGCTGTCGGGGGCCCACGGCGGCGACGGGACCCCGGGGCGGGGCGCTGCTGTCGGAGGTGGAGGCCCGGAGGGCGGGAGACGTGTCTCCGGAACTTCTCTGCCCTCCATCGGAAGCAGCCTGCATTTCGTCCATCATGAACGACAGGCGGGGCCCGAACAGCACCGTCCCGAGCTGATGGGGCACTCCTAGCAACTGACGCCTCACCGGCTCAGGGAAATGCCCGCGGGGCTCCGTTGCAGCCACAGGTTCCGCTGAATCAGGTGCTGCCATGCCGCCGTCCGGGCCGCTGTTCGCACCTAGAGAGCAAGTGCACCGGCGTCGCAGACCCGTTCAGCAGACGTGGAGAGCGCATGGACACAGTTCATGCGGCAGCAGCTATGTCGTCCACGATCTGATCACTGCCACGTGTCAGCGCCGACGATGATGGGTGCAGCGCGGCCGTTCACGATAGGCACGGCACTCCAGGCTCGGTCATGACGCTAGCGAGGGACGATTCGGTAGTTTGTCCACCACTCTCGCCTCAGGTTTCTCTATGACTGCGTCTCAGTCGCAGTTGAGTGTCTCGCGCAAGCGTGGTCAAACCTGTGCTGAGCTTTGGCCCGTAAGTCGTGGCTAGCCTGGTCCCTTTGGGAGTGGGGCGGCGGCCGCCGAGCCCGCTTCGACCCCAAAGACAGCGCACAGAGCGGGGTCCCAGCGCGGCCGGTACCGCCCTGTTGAAACCCCGTCGTCAGACCCTCCGTCTTCGTGACCTTGAATGAAGGTCCTTCACCGGAGCTCCGAGCTTCCCGGCTCCGCCGCCAGCCCCACTAAAGTACGGTCTGATGCGCGGAAACGCTCGGCCAGAATCGGTTCGAGACGGGCAGGCGTGTGTCGCGGCCCTCTGAGCCCCCAAGATCCATGCAGCTGGTCCGCGCGCGTTGGGGGCCTGAGGCATAGGCCACCGCAAGGCCAAGAGTTTGGCGGCTACCCTGGCGATTAATGCCCGGAGCTCTGCCACCAAAGCTCCACCACTGGAAGTGAGGTGGTGGCAGAGACGGGCACAGTTTGCTGCTGCCGCCCGGCTCCGCCCCATCCATTTCGGAGAGGGGAAGCCGGGGAGACACACCCCCTCCTCGCCGCGGTCGGAGTCATCCGACTCCGCACCCGCAAGGATGGAGAGGGCATCGTCGAGCGGTACGGAGAAGTCGTCGGCACCTTCGGCGACGGCGGCGGCAGTGTCGGCTCGGCGCTGTCGGTATTCCGCCGACAGCGCCTTACAATGCTGACACAAGCACAGCGGCGAGAGCGCCGGTGTTACAAGACCTGCAGATGCGGATCGTCTCGGAGTCCATGGTATAATCAGTATGCTAGGATCGCTCCTGAAGAAAATGGAGCAGATCGTGCCCGCCGGCGCCCGAATATATGGTGGCCCGCGGACGTGATTGAGGCCCACGCTGTTGGTGGGCGGGGATTACAAAATTTTCAGTGCTACGGCTCACGCCTAGGGATAACCCAATAGCGATAGCCTTAAAAGGCGAAGCCTATATGACTTAGAACTGCACGGGATATTAAAAATGGCAGAGGGAAAGCAGTACACGTTCAAATGTAAGTGAAGTTATATTACATTTTTCAGAAATATTGTGCATGTGTATTGGTTTTAATAGATTCATCATGTTAATGCAAATAATCAAGCTTATTACTCGATCACAAGATTACATTATTTATGTATACCTATTTGTGTTTGCGTTTCATCTTTTTTTTAGGGTCAGCCCAGCAAACGGAGGCTTTTGTGCACCTTAGGGTGGCACACAAACATTTGTTTACCGGTGGAAGGGATACTGCCACAATCGGTGACAAGCTCTTGCGGGATCTGTTGTCAAATAAATGCACCACCGATCATTTGCAATGTTTGTAATTTGTAATGAACGTACATAATTGTATTTTATATAATTTACTTATGTGTTGAAAGCACTGGTAGACTGTAGGTATATATGAATGAATGAATCAGATCAGCTAAATAATATATCCAAATAAATACATGTTTATCATCACTTTCTTTGTCTTTTTCCCCCTGCATAATAGTAATCAACCATACTGTAAATGTGATGCATGAATTAAGTTCTCAGACAATTTCACTTAGTTTTATAAAATTGAATGGATTTTTTTTAATAAAGACGATTCGATCAACCGCAACAAAGCTTTTGTGACTTCCTCAAAGAGGCTCCATGCGAAGGAGACATGACCGCATTCATAACAGACAAAAGTCAAATAAATATCGATCAGCTTGATTGCTGCCATGTTTTATTCATAAGCGCACATGTGTTTACAAGCGTCGCAAAATGGCGGACATCCTGACTCGCGCCAAACACGGTAGGTTATCGTTCTAGATGGGGGTCCAGAAGTGGGTCCAGAAGGGGGGGGTCCAGGTTTTGTCTACACCCCAGATGAAGCAGCTACCCTTGTTTCCTTCGCGGAAGAAACGTAGAAACGGGTGGCCAAAAGCTGTCACATTGTTAGTTATCGCAGACAATTTCAATATAACAATGAATATAACAATCAATGTTCTGTACGGAGCTCCTTCAGGGACATTAGGGAGAACGCTGCCGGACAGAACCTTAGTTTGGAAGTCGTGCTTAGTGACACGACAAATGGAATAAATATAATATTCCAATTTGAGATACATGGGCTTGAAAATTGTGCTTCTTGACACGAACATTTTGAAAATACGTGTTCCTGATCACGAAAAATAGATTAAATAACGTGATAGTGTCACGAATTTTTGTGAGACCGGGTTGTCCATTCAACGTTGAATCAACCTGGAACAGTATGAGCAAACTGCCGTTGAATCGACCAAAATTCGACCATAATCACTAGTTGAACAAACGTTGAAAAGGGATAGACGCGCCGTCGTCGTTCACCTCCCATTCAATGTCGAATCGACGATGGACAGTATGAGCAAACTGACGTTGAATCGATGCCCGGTCTCAACGCTGATTCAACATGTTTCAGTTGAAAATGCGGAGGTTAATTCACCGTTGATTCAACCCTCTTTTGCTGTCTGGGCTATTCATCAACAGTCCTGCAACAGGGTTTTCTTTTTGTATAGGATTGTTTTCTTTTGTTTTATTTTATATATTTTGCCGGCTTAGTTTAGTAATATTATTACTTATAATAGGTCCTATGTGATATGTTATCTGTTACATGCACATTTATATTTTGTTCTAAAGTAAGTAAACGTTCAACTACTTACCATTTTGTTGGCTGCTTACTAATATGTGTGTTGATATTGTGTATGTTTATTGTTTAATATTTATTAAAGATCCTCTTGTTATATGGTTACCAAGTAGGCCTATAGGAATTCAAAACTAATAATCTAAGATTGATCGAAGAGGGCCCTGCCCTCTTTATTATAGGGGTAAAAGGGCTACACTGATATGATTCAAAAGAAGTCAAACATGTTATTGTGAAATCCCATAACACTTTATTTCATGAAGAACACATGGTACGTTGTAGAGTACATTTACAGCATAGTCTGAAGTGGCTAATTTATGGTAAAAATACACAGATATCAACATGTAATATTAGCCACACCTTCGCCAAGGTAACAGCGCAATTCGTAAAATTCACATGGTGGATATGAGCCAGGAGCTAACACATCTTTTGCACATAACGGAACACTTTTCTGCATGGCTCTCTCAACACTCCCTCAGTCTATGTACACGCTGATGACCTCCTCTCTACCAAAACTGTTCCCCTCTATGGAGAATGGAATAAAACGTCAATGCTCCAGAAGATAAATGTCAGCCTTGCAAAGTCTTGTTTCTTTCAAGTTAGAGTAGCGCCCGGAGCCTGGTTTGACCCTGTTTTTTCCCTCGCTGCTACAATGAACTTCTGCTTGGCCGATACGATACAGTACCTCTGGCTAGCTTTGAAAGTAGACCGAAGGCCCTGACCAACCAATCAGAGGTCATGTGTTCAACTAGAGGGAGTCATCAAACCAATGCACAGGAGGGTTGGGCGGGGAAGAAGCTTCATGTCAGGCTCTTGGTTTGATCAGCGTGGTCCTCCACACTGTAGGAGGAGCTTCATGGGTCAGACTCTTGGTTTGATCAGGTGGTTCCTCCACATCGTGAGGAGCTTCATGGGTCAGACTCTTGGTTTGAATGACCAACAAACGACCAGGTGTGCCATCTCAACATGGACCATTCTACACATACAGAAGGCAAGTAATAATATCTATGTCTATACATCCATACCAATAATATATAGATTTATTTGGTCATATATAAGCGATATCTAGCTACACTCCAATCAATTTTTTTTTTCATATTCCTGACCGCAGTAATGAATTTAATCTTTACATTCAACGTTCAAAAAGCATTCCCCTTCTTCTCTAAATTCCTTCACTATAAAAAATATAAATAATTGTTGGTCTATCAGGAAGTAAGTAATGGGACTGAGTGATCTCTATTTCCTTTCAGCTCAGTGATGGTTATCGTAGAGCAACGGTCAGGGTATCATTCCCTCCGGGGCGGAATGCAGACTACTCTCACATTACGGAGACTACTGAGTTCATCTACACAGAAATCCACCAGGTCAACCTGCCCCATTTCTAGCAAATACAATATTTCAATCTGTATAAAAAATAGAAAGCATCTAATGCAGTCAATAAAGTGCTTGGAAGCTAAACATCTCACCATAAGCCTAACCCAGAGTGTGAGTAAACTTCAAACCAAATTCGACTTTAGTAACATCTAAGGATATTTACAAAACATCCATGTAAATACATAACATGAAAATTATTAATATGCAAACATATTTAAATCTCTAACAAACCTCTTTGTTACATTAGGGCTACTAATGTGTGATGTGTCAATGCGCGCTTCCCCTGAGTGGTGCGGTACGGTAAGTTGCGATTAGGTGCAGTACGGTTCGCGTTTCCACCACCAAAAGTGGGCGGAGTCCAAAAATAACTAGCCGAGACACGATTATCCGTAGCTATTTTTCAGTACTCCTCCGTTGGGGAACCAATCGGTCTGAAAGGGGGCCGAAAAGTTGGAGCTACACACCTTGTCCGTTGATTGGTCGACAGAATCGTCACTTCTTGTGCAACAGGGTCATAAAAATAAACAAACAAAGTACCTACAAGGTATTTCTGGACAGCGAAAGCTTGACAACAATGTTGGGCAAAAGTTTGCCCTCCTTCTTGGACGTCCTACATTGTTTCTCTTTGTTTAATGTGTCGTATACTTCTTTTTAATTGAATTCATTTAGCAGGCTAAGCTGTGTCGGGCTGCTATGATGTAGCTGCCACATCTATCGCCATCCGGCTTAAACCCCACCCTACCATAATTGTACTGTCGGCGGTGGAAATGCGAGCCGCACCTAATCATACCGCACCTCACCGCACCGCTCGGGGAAAATGCGCTATTACCATATTACATTAGGGCTACTAATGTCTCTGTGTAACCATTAGGGATGGGAATCATTAATATTTATTGATGTCGATACCATTTTTGATACTCATTAACGATCCAAGTCTTTATAGATACCACTATCGATACTTTTCCATTAATTGGTGGAAATACGACGCGATTTTAATGAGGAAAATATTTACGAAATAAATATTGCATTTTAAATCAAATATGTAATTCTTAATAAATATTGGCATCAGTAGTTTTAATTATATATACTGAAATTATTAGAGCACTACACAACTGTATTAGTAATACAGAAACATGAGTAATGCAGTATTACTCATGTATCTCACCAAAAACTCAATTTACCGTTTCTCTATGTTACATTTGAATGCATCATAACAAAGTCGCTTTACTGAGCCAACCTCAACACATCATCACGCAGCACATCTGAAACCTCATTTACTTTTTAAGATAACTAGCTTGTATGCTGCCGATTACAACACAGATTTCACAATTGGATTATTTTTTTTAACAATGTCTGTGTGTGATTACCACTCGTACTTTGAGTGGCTGATTAGGACGGGCCCGTCTGTGGTGCGACAGGAGGAGCCTTTTCAACTCGGAGACAGTCGAAGGTACTGCAATTGGCCTTGATTTGATGCACAATGATAATGTACTTGGCCATTGAGGTTGTGTTCCCGCCTTTACAATAAATGATTTTCGCCCGTTCAACCATCCTCGCGAGCAAAGTTTACCGGCAGACTTCACTTGTATTACTTGTAATACCGGTTTGCTTACAATTCCATTCAAAAACATTGGTGGACACGCTACAGTGATTGGATTGATTTGTTTTAAATGCCTTGACGCGACTCGAGGGACACAACATTACGTTACAGGATCTATGGGACAAAAAAAAAAGAAATGAAACGGGATTCGATAGTGGTATCGATAGGGTCCTTGATAGAACCGGGTTTCAATCCCCTTCCCAGGTTACCATGTAACATTAGTGCCTCTGTGTTACATCAGAGCCTTTCCCCATCACTCTTCCTGCCCATGGAGACATGATTTCTGCCATCCCAGCAATGCAGCATCTACAGACCTTCTCCTCAGAAGGAAAATGTATTTTTAGTCTTGGTCATTTTGGGCTCTTACATCAACTCAAGCTCAACTCAAGCCAGCATCTCTGCTGTTGTCTATGTTCTGTATGTGATGACTAACTCTTCCCGTTAGCATGATTTGAATCTCCATAACGTCCGCCATTACGGGCGCCCCCTGCTGGCTGGCCCCCAGCATGACAACCCGACCTGCTCATCCTCCACAGCAAGAACACTCTGGAATCACAAGTCACACCGTGGCATGGCTACTAATAGAGTAACATGGTGGTCACACACACGAACACACACACACAGACGCATACATGTGCACACATATACACACGCAGGCATCCATTCACACACAGACACGCACACACAGGTGCATACGCACGCACACATGCACATACGCTCGCAAACATACACACGCACGCACCCACACACACACACACCAGCATGCAAACGCAACCCTCCCGGCGGCGGCTCAGCAGTGGGAGGAGGTCATATGCTGGTACTCGGGACAGCGCAGCAGGGCGGGGTAATGGCCGCAGGAGGAGCCGCTCATGGGCATGGAGGCCTCGGAAACGGCAGAGGGGCTGCGGGCGCGGACTGCCGGCCCGTCCGGGGCGTCCGCCTGCAGGAACTGGCCCGAGTAGTCGGAGCAGTTGCTGAGGCGGGGGTGGTAGAAGCCCTGGTGGGGGCGGTACATCTCCTCAGCCGTGTAGCGCTTCATGAAGAGGTACACCGACATGACGCCTGCCGTCTGGGAGAGGGAGGGTTTAGAGAGCATGGTCACACACACACACACACACACACACACACACACACACACACACACACACACACACACACACACACACACACACACACACACACGATATAGTGGATTCCTAGATCTAGATGTTTTGTGTGGTGGTGGGCTGCAGACCCCTAGCCCAGCGTTGAGCAGCCTGAGTAACAACAGCAGCCCAGGGCCTCATCAGTCCACCCCTCACAACCCGGCCAGTGAGCAGATGAAGGGAGCAAGGCTGGTAACCCGGGTGACATAATGAGTGAGGACTCTATAGTACGCTCAGGGCACACACACACACACAGACAAAGACTGAGGTACATCAAGAGGAAATCAGTTGACTGTTAGTAAATCGGCTGCTTTGGTCATCTTAAAAGTGTGTTTTGAAGTCCAAACATTTGAGCATTTGTGCTTTTGTGTGTTAACAGTTTCTTATTTCCTATGATCTGTGTGTTAGCACTATGACCTGTGTGTAAACACTATGACCTGTGATGAGTCATAGGTCATAGTGTTAAAACACATAGGTCATAGTGTAAGACGCAGGTCATAGGTCATAGTGTTATCACAAAGGTTATTGGTCATAGAGTTAACACACAGGTCACAGTGTAAGACACAGGTCATATATCATAGTGTTAACACACAGGTCATAGTGTAAAGACACAGGTGGTCATGGTTTTAACACAGAGTGTTAACACACAGGTCATAGATCATAGTGTTAACACACAGGTCATATTGTGAACACACATGTCATAGGTCATAATGTTAACACACAGTTCATAGTGTAAAGACACAGGTGGTCTTTTTTTGTTGGTGGTCATGGTGTTAACACATAGATAATAGTGTTAACACACAGATCATAGATCATAGGTGTTAACACACAGGTCATATTGTTAACACACATGTCATAGGTCATAATGTTAACACACAGTTCATAGGTCATGATGTTAACACTAGGGATGGGGATCATTAATACTTATTGATATTGATACCATTTTCGATACTCCTTAACGATCAGAGTCTTTATCGATACCACTATCGATACTTTTCTATTCATTGGTGGAAATACGAAGCGTTTTTAGTGATGAGGAAAATATTTAGGAAATAAATAATTGCATTTCACATCAAATATGTAATTCTTAATAAATATCAGTAGTTTTAGTTGTATAAACTAAAATGATTAGAACTGTATTGGTAATACAGAAACATGAGTAAGACAGAATTACTCATGTTTCTCACCAAAAACTCAATTTACCGTTTCTTTATGTTACATTTAAACGCATCATGAAAACCTAACGATAGTTATGATATTATAACTCTAGTTCTATGATTGTAGGCGTAGCCGTCTAGGCTTCGCCTCATGGGTTTGCTCGCGCACACTGAATAATTTGCAAACTATGCACCAATCAACGTGGGCACCGCCCACATTTCCCACGGTACCGTGCATATAAGGCTGCGCAAACCGCCGCCCATCCTCCATGCTATTCTTTCAGCATTTGGAGGGTACAGCAGGTGGGAAACTAGATGGCTACGAGAACTAGAGTTATAATAGCATAACTATCGTTCTATTTCATGTAGGCTACGCCGTCTAGGCTTCGACTTATGGGCTAAGGTGAAGCTGCGAGTGGAGCCCAATCAATGTACTCCTGCTGGACCCCAGGCAAAAAAACGTAAGTCACCAGGGCACATAAGACTGAAAAAGCCGAGGCTGTGCAAAACACAACAGCTTAATAAAAAACAAATTCCTCCGAGATCAAGCAAGTGTGACCGTGGCAAGAATTTGTTGGTGTCGACAACGCCACCTAGGGGAGGGGGATGCCCTAGGAACAGAACTGTGCTCACTTATATGTGCTACAGCCCCCCTGAGACACTACAGAAAACAGGCAATACAAGTTCGTACAATCCGGACCAGAGACTTGAGTTCAAACATATACAATTTATTATCAATACCGGATACGTCAATATACAATAATCCGGCGGACTGGACCACACACACAGTCGATTGGCAAGAAACGACAAAACAAAATAGGGAAGCAGCATGCAGGGAGGATGCGTAGCCGCCTATAAAACAAAAGAAAACAAATAAAGAAAACAATCATTTGCGCATGCAAGTTAGACGGAGCCAGCAGCCGCACGACACTGCACCACCACACCAACACAAACAAATGAGCATGAACAGCATGCAGGGCAGGCGAGGAAGCTGGACAGCACACTATTGCATACAGATTGCACACAAAAGAAATAAAGGGAATAATAATCTGCATATACAGGTTGTTATGCGTTCGAGCCCGAATCCTTATAATGAAACAGAACAGCAGCCCTTCAGTGGCATGAGGGCAATTGGCCACGATCCACTTCAGCCCGTGGACCGATGAATGCCTCTCCGGAACAGTTGGTCTGGTGAGCGGAGTTACAGCTCCTCCACGGCTAACGGCACAACCGGAGAAGAGTTAGTCCTTAGTTCACAAACGCTGACTGACAAGAGTAGTGGATTAATAGCAGCCTACCTCCAGATGATCCCAAGCCAGCACCTACTTGCAGGTTTCAGTTGAAAACCATGCAAAGTAACCACCCCCAATGCCACCGAGCCATGGACGCCCCGGGAGCCAAAACCGGACAGGACATATGGCTTCCGATGACGTCCACCGACCTTATATTAGAATAAAGTCCGCCCCCCCCACCTTAATCAGGATGGCTCGGCCAATCACACCCCGAGAACGGCCAGAGGTGTTCAACCTGCCACACAAGGCTATGATCAATAGAAAAAAGTGAGCCTGCAAAGACTCCGGCCCCAATCTGTCCTTCATGGAATCCATGAAAAGTGAAGGGAAAAACCAGAGTAATACGGTTTCCATTAGGTCCGCTACCACCGGGGGCGGAGCAACGGAGTTCGATTCTCCAATAAGGAGCTTCTCTCGTCCGTTTCTTATTTAAAAAAAAAAAAAAAAAAAAACTGCCGGAGTGCCATACTGGCAGACAAAACCAACTCGTCAATCGGCGAGCCAATAGGAACCTCTCTACTCCGCTTTCCATTTGAAAAACGGCGGGAGAGAAATACTGGCAGTCGAGTCCAACTCACCATCCGGCGAGAGGAATTCCAACGATGCCGCTTAAAAGAACATGCCTTCATTCTTTAAGCCGTAGAATTGGCACCGGACTTCAACACAGAGTTGCCGAGTGAGCTCCTGGACATGTCTAACATGTAAAAATGGACAAAGGGGTCGGGGGAAGACCAAGACACAGCCACGCAAATGTCTTCCACCGGAAAGCCTCTGAGTACGCCGTTGAAGCGGCCACGCCCCGTGTCGAGTGAGGTTTAACACCCAATGGTAGCGCTAAGCCCTGCCGAGCATAGGCTAAGGCCCAATCCCATTTCTTTGCTCACTGTCTCAACCCTACATCTCAACCCTAACCCTACCCTTACCCTCATTGCTCATGCTCATTGCTACCCCTAACCGATCCCCTACCAAATGGGACAACCCTACCCTGTGACGTCATCAAACCTGGGAAGATCTGGATATCATATGACATGAGCCCGGCAGCTCCCCGACCGCGGGCCGCCCGGTCCACTGCCGGGCTGCAGAGCCCTATTACGGGGCTCTGCAGCCCGGCCGTGGACCGGGGTCGGGCGGCCCAGGGTCGGGGAGCTGCCGGGCTCATGTCGTATGATATCCAGATCTTCCGAGAGTCCGTTCTACAGCCCTAACACATTACCCCATAAACATGCAATGAAATGGGCGAAATGGGACATGAAAATAGGGCAAGTGTTGACATGGAACTATCCATGTTGCGGAGATCGCGAGCTAATTCGCTAACTAGCGATTAGTGCATGACAATTCAACCCGCGGTGGTTATGTATCTGGTTATAACGAATGTCTATAATGCATTGAAACTACATTTCGATAAATATAACATTACTTATATAATATTACTAATTATATAATATAATATATATTAGTATATTTTTCACCTGGAGTCACTAGAACATGGAAGATCTGGATATCATACGACATGAGCCCGGCAGCTCCCCGACCGCGGGCCGCCCGGTCCACGGCCGGGCTGCAGAGCCCTATCACAGGCTCTGGAGCCCGGCCGTGGACCGGGGTCGGGCAGCCCAGGGTCGGGGAGCTGCCCCGGGCTCATGTCGTATGATATCCAGATCTTCCGAGAGTCCGCGGCCGGGCTGCAGAGTATAATTAATAAAATAATTTATAGTTTATTACAGAGAAAACACTTAAATTTGTGTTTTTTCAAATCCTGTCGCATCTTTTCGCCCTCCATCTTGGCTGTTTCCTAATGTCAAGGAAGCATGCTCAACGAGCGTCCTTTTAAGGACGCTACGTCATAGAACGCCGACAAGCACTGTTCCAATGTTGAGGACACTCAACAATTGACGCCATTTTTGCGTCCTTCGTTTTTGAGAATTCCGAGATTTTTCAAGGATGCATCGATGCATCCTAGATGAGCCCAAACTACCCACAATCCTCTGCGTTCACTGCGCGGGATCTTGAAAATGGCAGAGCAGTACACGTTCAAATGTAAGTGAAGTTATATTAGTTTTCAGAAATAGTTTGTGCCGTATTGCTTTTTATAGATTCATCGTGTTAATGCAAATAATCAAGTGCCACTTTTCAAACGTTTTTGCAACTTAATGATACCGTACGTTGCTGTATATATATATATATATATATATATATATATACATACATATATATATATATATATATATATATATATATATATATATATATATATATATATATATATATATATATATATATATATATATATATATATATATATATATATATACATATATATATACATCATTGCTTCCATGTTGTATTCAGAAGTGCACATGTGTTTACAAGCGGAAACGCAGTATTAAAAAGCGGAAGCGGAAGCGCATCCACACTAGCAAGTCGTTCCAAACTATGGTTCCAAAGTCCCAACAAGGAAGCACTCGAGCTAGCACTCTCCATAGGACGCAACTAGCAAGGACACGTCCTAGCAAGGCTGCAGCCTTCACATTGGGAAACAGCCCTTGTCTAGGATATTTCTTGATTTTCAGTTTTCTCGCAAGGTATTGTGGGAGCAAGTCACAACTGAAGCGCTTTGAGGGTGCCCATCGAAAATCTCAATTTTGAGGGGATGTTAGCCCTCCCCCATACCCCTTAAGCTACCTTTAAACTGGTATTGGGACATGGCTCCACGGCGCGTGAACGCGCAACAGCGAGGGCTAGGGCTGAGATTTTCCTTTGAGCAAAGAAATGGGATTGGACCTAAGCAAACACCCTCACATATCAAGCGAGAAAACCGCTGTTTGGAGAGAGCGCGGCCCCTGCTACCAATCAGAGATAGCGCACCACTTCGCTGCATAGAGGGAAGGTCCACGAGCACCCTGGATAGTGTTGATAACCGCTTTGCCCTGCAGGATCAACCTCTCAGGGTCCAGACCAACCAACCAGATTTTGTCAAGATTCATTTTGCACCCACCACTTGCAAAAAAAAGAAATACATCAAGTTGAATTATTATGGATTATTACACAGATCTTCTCAATGCCGTGGAACGGTCCATTCCATTGCATGGGCTCTTCACAACATCCGGCGGTGAATTATATTGATAATATATTGATAATTGATAATTCACCGTTGCTAAGTATAATTGACCGCTGTCATGGAAAACAAAGGACTTTTTGCCTATAATGACGTCTTTGGTATCACTCCTCAAGTAGTCCGGTAGATTTTCAACCCCAGCGTCCTCGGTTGCTAAGCGACGTCAATGTCTTTGGCGGACTATTTCTCTGCTGCTAAACACTACGAATGCTGGTAACAAATAAATTGTAAAAAGACACCATGTGAAGTAATTTTTTCGTTTTGGCAAATTAAGTCCATTGAGTGGTAAGCAAGACACCTTCGCTGCGCGTCGGGGTCCTGTTCGCCCTGTCGGGGCTTATTTTCCCGATAATGACCGGCGTTCTATACATTATCCCTTACTTATTACACGGCTCTTCCCAATGCTGTAGACCTGCTCCATTCACTTGCATGGGCCTTCCTAACGTTCAGCTGTCAATAATTTTTGTTTATTATACGGCTCTTCTCAATCCAGTGGAATGCTCACGTCCACCATATTGACCGCTGTCAAGGAAAGTGGGTTTTTTTGCCTCTGATTCACATCATCTGACTGTAACACTCTGCAGTCCTGGTAACTTATCAACCCCAGCGTATTCGGTTGCAAAGCGACGTCAATGACTTTGGCAAACTATTTCTCTGCTGATCAACGCTATGAATGATAACACATACATTGGAAAAATACACACTTGTGAAGTTATTTTTTCGATTTGGCAAGTAGCCATTACTAATAACACCAATACTCTTTGGCTGGGATGATGAGGCATCAGACAATCAAGTCATTTTAGCCTGAATACATAGGTAAAAAGCACCAGAGCAGGTTGCTAGTACCATGGACAGTATCAGAACGATAACCTGTTGAACTAAATGGATGTGGTAGGCTACACCACGGGATGCATCTGCAGACCACCGCCACATAAATAAAGGTAAGACGCGATATCTATTGCCTAAGATTTGCTGGTGCTGTGGCGAGGTCTTTTGTGTTTTTGGTATTCAAGTGGTCGGCTGTTTTAACTTGCAATTGATAGTCGGTGGAGTCAGTCTCTTGTTGACACAAAGTGACTTTTGGTCATTCTTGCTTTGCTTGAATTCTGGAATAATTGTGGGGAATGCATGGGTTTTGGTCAGAATCCCTGATGTAGGCTAGTTTTGATGGAATGCGTGTTGTGAATTGAGAACACCCAGCTCATGATGTGATACAGCGTTCAGCTGTCCAACAAATATTTTTTTGACGACTTTTGTAGTGCTGTAGCCACACGCTCTTCTGAACTTAAACACACAGGTCATTTCCTTTCCTGGCTCCTCTTGTTTATGTTGTTAGCTTAGCCATATCATGTCACGTTGTCAACATTGGATACATGGAGCAGAACATAGTGGGTCATATATCCGATGCTTTTTGGAAACGTTTTCTTCATAAAACGTGCCAGACAGATTTTGTATACATTTTATTCCTTAGTAATTAGCTACATGGGTATGCCGTCTTTCAGAACCTTTCATTACCGGCACTAAAGAGAGAGAAAAAGAGTGCATCCTCATTGTACCCAGCACTTCTGAAAATGAACTTCGGAATGCGTCTCTGTCCCCAGCACATTTCAAACCAGACTGACGCCCATGGCCATGAGCCCACTGCTACAGAAATCTGATAGTCAGCTCAGGTTGCAATTAATTAGCATTTAAGTACTCAAATAAAGATGACAGATATTGTTAACAAATCTTGTTCCATGTGCCCTTTTTTGAATTAGAGCACCTGCCCCTCAAAAGTCTCTGCACGGCCCTGCTCCTCTGAAGTCCCTACTGTTCTCCCCCTCTCATCTAAACACATTACATTTACATTTAGGGCATTTAGCAGACGCTTTTATCCAAAGCGACTTACAATAAGTACATTTGTCACAAGAAACACATGGGCTATGTCTCAATTCAGGGGACGCATCCTTCGAAGGCTGCATTCGAAGGCCGATTGCGACACTGCGATGCGTCAAGGGCCAGGCTGTACCATTTCGAAGGCTCCTTCAAATGCGGCAGACAAATGCAGCCTTCTTTTCCCGGATTTGAAGGATCCACCGGCTGGATCCTTCACGGCCCAACATATCCCAAGATTCATTACGCATTATTTTTTCAGAAATGGTGTCGGAGAGAGCGGAAGCGGCAGTTGCAGCAAATTGAATATTTAATGACAAAACTAAAACTATGACAAAACTATGTAAAAACATTTATTTATATAAAAATAAAGTTGGGAATATTTTTCATTTGAAACTTTATTGTCAAAGTTCAATGACATTAATACGAGCCATAATGTTAAACTAATTAACGTTATATTTTATAAAATTACTATATAACGGCGCCATATTTCTCCTCCGCCGTCCGGTTTGAACCGGAGCTTTGAGGGTTGCTAGGTGACAGGAGTGGCGCGTCGTCACGCAAGGTAAAGGGCTTGTTACGCAAATGTGAAGTGTTCCGTAGGCCAGACCCTCTCATTTAAAAACTTTTGTCCGGCCTTCGGTCCGGCCTTCACAGTCTATGAAGGCCACACCTTCATAGACCGCTTCCTTCGAAGGACGCGTCCCCTGAATTGAAACACAGCCATGGAAGTCCCGCCCTGTCCATGAGGCTGATTCCAAGCAGCCGGTCCTGTGAGTGGCGAGAGGTCAGGACTACCACTGGGCCCCACGTGCCTCCTTGCTTCCATGTTACACTAAAGAACAGGAAGTCGGAGGGGGAGGATTACCTCATCCAGCAGGAAGGAAATGGCAGCGAAGGCGAAGGACCAGCCATACTTGTAGCTGAAGTAGGTCTCGTAGGTCTTGGTCCGGTTCAGCATCTCATCGTTGATACTGGAGATGTACAGCACCAGGCCGACCACCAGAGAGAGACCTGGAGCAGAGAGAGAGACCAAACTTCATCTGGTAACAATTTACCCTAAGGGCAGTGTTGGGGGTAACGCGTTACAATAACGATATTACTTTTTTGGGATAAAAAGTAGAGTAACGCAAAAGTAGAGTAACACGCTTTCCTGCGTTACCCAAGCCGTGTTTGCCTGCGTGTGAAGTTTTGATCTGTTGTGGTGCGTGCTGCCTCTGTGTCTGCAGCGCCTGCTTGCCTCGGCACGTTGCCATAGTGATCGATTTGAGTGACGTTGCTGCTTGTGCGTGTTCAAGTGTTGGAGCGCAGAAGCAGGTGACACAGAAAGACCGGCTGGTTGCAGGGTTCATTGTAGAAGACATGCTTTCCCTGTCGACTATTGAATCGCCCAGATTTAGAAAAATACTAGATAAAATACCCGCGACTCGCGTGTTATACCGACATGGAATCGAAGCTCAAAATAATTTTCAAGTCCTCCTTGGATCATGTGTTTTGGTCCGCCAACGTTAGTTAGGAATGACGGTGCACTGGATCGACAGCATTACTTTAAAACTTGAGAAGGCTGCTCTTGACTGCAAGAGGGTGAGAGGAAGACACACTTATGATGTGACTTATGATTATCAGCCTTTGGACCACATAAAGTAAAAGCATTTGTCACCGCCGCTTAAGTGTATTTCTGTTTTAATTGTATGGGATAAAACAGTGGTTCTCAAACTTTTTGGAGCAAACGCCCCCCCTGATCCTCTGGCGCCCCCCCCCCCTGTTTATTAAGCAGATAGGAGGCTGGTTGGATAAGAAAAAACACGACCACATGAGCATTGGTTGTACTGTAATTTTTTTTAAATCAAAAGCAGCATTAAATGTAGGCTACAAGATGTGTCAACAAAAATCATGTGCACATCACGTGAACAACATATGCACGTCACCTGAATAATCAAGGAAACAGTTAACTATCACGAACCAATCATGAAACAGATTGCGCGGAGTCCTAATTAGGTATTCTAAATGCAACAGTTTATTTGTGAAGAGTACGGAGCAGCTGGAACTGAACAACAGCAAGAGGAATGACAAAACGGGCTACAAAAACAAAATTAGTGAGAGCCCTGTGCTTGGTGGCTCGCTGCCAGCATCTTGACGTCTGGACATTGTGAGGTCAATTTCAACCGGAGAGCGCCAGAGCTAACCAGGTCTAGGCGGTTGCGGTACTTTGACTGCATGTGCAGAGCTTGGCTGAAGCCCTGCTCCACAAGATAGGATGTGGGGAAAGCGAGGAGCAAGGTGGACTCTCTCCCACAACTGAGGGAAACGCTGGCCATGGGTGAGCCACAACGCTTGCCAACCCGAGGTACGGAACGTTGCCATTGCCTCGGCGTCATTTTGGAGGTCAATGAGGCTCTCTAGGATAGCCTTGTGTTGGAGCGGCTCCATCACCCAATCGGGAACGGCTAATTGGTCCAGATCTCTGAAACGGACCTCCATATCTGCCTTGACTTCCTTCAAGTGGTCCGTGTAAACCAGCAGATGGCCATGAGTCAGTTCATCCAACACCTGAATGTAAGTAGAGAAAGTTATATTATTGGTGTGTAGACTAGGTAATTTGTGAAAAGAATTAGTGACAATGGTAGTCTAAGAATTAGTTATTAGCCTACCTTGGTCAACTGTGGAAAGTTGCTAAACTGACGCCTGCTCAAATTTCTTCCAAACAGCTCCAGCTTTGCGAGAAGACTGCGTATGGTGGCCCTCGAGTGGATGAGAGTCACACCATCCCCCTGGAGCTTCAGCGACACCTTGTTCATCTTCCCAAAGAAGTCTGAAAGATAAAAGACATCGTGGCGGCAGGACCATAGTTGATCTTTCAAATAGCATAGGCCTCCTTCAGGAATTCGAGGACCGAGTCGAACAGCTCACACAGCCTGGCCAAGCAGTTCCCCTTGGAGAGCCAGCGCACCTCTGTATGAAATAGCAAGTGCTGAAAAGACTCCTCATTTTCTCCACAAAGTTGCCTAAAGAGATGGTCATTAAGAGCATGGGCATTTATTTTGTTGATGGATTTGACCGCTACATCAAGGGACCGATGGAGTGAGTCAGAGATGGTTTTTGCCACCAAGTTCTGACGGTGCATTACACAGTGCACAGTAAGCACATGTAGGACCTCTTTCTTCAGGAGCGCCGCAAATCCGCGGTATCTCCCGACCATAGCCAGCGCTCCATCCGTGGCACAGGCGATGATTTTCGTCACCGGGATGGCCTTCTCCTGCAGGAACTCAGTCAGGGCGTTGAAGATGGTCTGCCCTCGTGTGTTGGTGGTGAGATACTTCCCAAACAAGAAGTCCTCTTTGAGATCCCCCCCCAGACAAATACCTAACATATCCCATTAATAGGGCATTGTTGTCGGCAGTTGTTGTCTCATCAAGCTGGATGCTGAAGGCACACCCACGTAAGGTGGCACACAGCTGCTCCTCAGTGTCAAGCGACATCTCCCGTATGCGCCGAGCCACAGTATCATTGCTGAGCGGGATGGCCTTGATGACTGGCGCAGCGTCCCACTCCATGACTGTGGAGATAGCCTCTTTTATTGCTGGAATTACCAGAGACTCACCTAGAGTTAACAGTAGTCCAGACATAACAATTAATAAAGCTATGTTATAAGACGCCAACAACCCGCTTTCACTTTGATTGTTGTTCCGGGCGAACAGGTTGTTGACTGTGGGACGCCTTGAATGCTGATCCCTCAGAGACTTAAAGTACGCCGGATCTTTGGATGCCTGTCAGGATGTTTTTAAATAATGTTCCTGTAACCGCGAGGGTTTTCATGGCCTCATTTGAGAAAAACGTGATCACAGAGAGGGCACATGGTAAACTACTGCAATTATATGGGTGAAGTAATAAATCCATAATTTTATGTAATTAACCATTGTACTGTCTGCACTTTTCTTGCTATCCGCCATGTTTGATTGTGTTGGTGTTGCTTTTGGAACTGTTAACCAGCAAACTTGGGCAAAAAAACAAACAAACAAACAAAAAAACTCACGTTCCCAGCGCCCCCCAGGGGGGCGCCCCTGTTGAGAAACCATAGGACAAAGTGACCTTTTTACATTTTTCATTGACTACTTAATTTTTGTTCTCATGTTTCCCAAAGCCTGTGTTTTTAAAGTGGTGTGTTGCTACTGATTGACCTCACCATAGCCTACTTTATCCTGTTGTTTGTGGATTTTACAGTGAAGCATTTCTTTGTGCAGACATGGATATCGTTCTTTCATCTTTTCTATTAATTAATTTTTAATTAATTTTATTGTATGACAATTGTTGGAGCCAGAATGGGTTATGTTTTTTTTGTTATTATTTATAGGTATGAAATGTTAGGATGAACGATGCAATTTAGGATTTGCATTTATCATAATTTAATTTAATAATATTTTTGTGTTATTTGGTTTGGCTTTGTGCTTTGTGAAGCAATGTGGAGGTGCAAACTTGTGTTGGCGCCATGAGCCACTTTGGACAGGTGACTGCCAGCACTGACGTGATAGAGCTAATTAAAGCAGAGGGCTAGTGGCGTCTTTCATTTGACAATTGGCAAGGCATGCAGTCCAAAAGGTTTTTTGACTGTAGCAAGCGCTATTTTTTGGAACTTTGGAACTCGTTTTGATCCACCACCATTCGCACGTCTGGGTTGCTCGAACCTTCTAAACTCAAGGTTAATAATCCCATTTTCACTTCGCTACAATAAATAACTTATCATCCACGAAACTTCAGACTATTGATTTAGTGCTTGAAGCGCGTCACCCTACAGCTGGACTTGGAAAATGCTTTTACAAAATGTCAAAAAACCAGGCCCGCAATGCTTGCGTATGTACTAAGGAACGGTTAATAGGGAATATCGCTAGCGGTACG
>OLKM01003757.1:7500-30500 GCA_900291075.1 Melanogrammus aeglefinus | reverse complement strand
AAGCTGTGCCTTGACGCGAACGGGGTATTTGACCCCCTTGGTTTTACACAAGAAAACTTGAGATAAGGAGGTGAAGATCACTCTGGCATTGCCAAGCTGTCGACGGATAGTGTTGTTGTTAGTACTCGAGAATGGTCTTGGTCTCGAGACCGGTCTCAAGACCGCAATTTTCAAGGTCTTGGTCTCGTCTCGGTCTCGGACTGCATTTTTACTCCGTGTCTCGTCTCGGTCTCGGTCGAAGCTGGTCTCGGGATTTTTTGTCAAGACCAGCCGAGCCCACAGCTGCTGTGATGTTTTTTATTTTAAAACCGCAAGAATATTTTTTCTAAAACCGCAAGAACTTCCCGAATTAAAATGTAACAATACGGTTATTTTAATTTTTAAAGTGTTTACGCTGCCACCTCGTGCTCAGAGAGAGAGAGGCAGAAAGAAGAGGGAGAAAGGAAGGCCACCCAGGGCTGCGCAGGGATGCCGTCAAAGTCATCAATCATATTCAATTTTTCAACCCACATTTATCTAGCCTATGTTTTCGTTCCAGGTGACGGTAAAAGTTTTGACGTCGCCCCAGCCGCCGCGCGAATGTAACTTTATGTTTACACTCGGCGGAGCGTCTTTTCTTCCCAGTTAATTTTAAGCTGTAGCTATAACACATATAAAGATAAGCTGTCTGATTTTTGGATTTCCCCTCCTGAGAGAGAGAAAGAGGGGGAGGAGAGAGGGGGGGGGGGGGGGGGGGAGAGAGAGAGACTTCTTTGAATCATTTTGGGAAAAAATGACAACAAAAAAATCATGTAGGCTACAGTATTTTTTTTTTGTTGTTTGTTTTCTTCATCAGAGAATCACCATTTAAGTGTTGTTTCTTCATACATTGGTTGTAACAGCATCATTGTGTTGCTTTTTGAAAGCACCATGTAAAAAGGGTTAAGTAGGGCTACTTCTGCAGGCTGGTTGGCTTTACCAACAGTTTGAAAATACACGTTTATTTTTCAATATGACAAATAGACTATAATTCTTCTGTTTGGGTCTCGGTCTTGGACTTGTCTCTCGCCCTCTCCCACGGTCTTGGTCTTTGTCTGTGGTCTCGGCCCCTTCAAAGTCTTGGGTCTTGTCTTGGTCTCGGTATTACCTCTGGTCTCAGCCTTGTCTTGGTCTCTCGGGTTAGGTGGTTCTTGCTGTACTTACAACACTAGCGACGGAACCGACTCGGCAGTGTTAAATAAGACCTATAGCCCTACATCCATCCTCGCCCAACAAATATGGGCAGGTGGTCTAGACCAAGCTCTGCTAATCGGCGGTCAGCAATAGCCGTGTGGTCAATGCCTACGCCTGCTGCGTTTGAAATGACAATGAATTAATGGGAACGTTGCAATTTTTTAATGAGACTAACAAAATTCTAGACTAGGGAGTGGTTTCCCCAATCAATGAAACCAGGAATCAGATCAAAGTTGGCTCTCTTTCTGTGGTGCAAAGCATGTTTTCAGACGAAATCAACACATTAAGATAAATGTAGTGTTCACACAAAGCTATTTTTTAAATTTATTGATAATATTGAATTATTTCAGGGGGGGAAAATGCCGTGAAAAAATGTAGGCCTACGCGCATTCAGGATTAGGACTGATATCGGCCTAGGCCTAACTCAATTATGTTTTTAATAATCTTGAGCATTCATATTATTGCAGTCTATTCTTTTCGTAGGCTACTCTGCTGTTGGCCTTGATGGGGAGATATTTAAAAGCTTTTGAACTCCATTTTCCTGCGACATTCCTGCGTCTCCCCTCCTATGGAGCCCATTTAAGCACCTTGTCAGTAGAGTTAATCCTACGAACATCTTGAGTGCAGTGAACGCGCGTTCATGTTAAAGGGGGACTATGCAACTTTTTTTGTTTAATTTATCTTAATGTAACAGATTAAGAGTTATTGTGATGGTTCTTTAACACTTTATGGGTCGATTGGTTGCTGTTTCGACTCCCCCTGGCGCACCTTTGCGGAAAAAGGGAAGATGCAAGTTTCTGCCGGCGACCCGCCGCCCACTCTCGCGGGAGTCTCAGATCTCACGAAGCTCCAAATTGCTTTACGGCACTACAGACCCACAAACACGGAACCGGCTTGATGTAAACACAAGTAGCGAAGGGATTGTTACATTCATCATGGATCAGCCGACTAAAAAGACACAGAAACCCAATGTCGGAGAAACGGAAGAAGAGAAAAGGGAGACTGACTGACAGATAGGCCCGACACGAGTAAACGTTGGGCGAGCTTCTCAGGAATTGCGTGAACTGAAAGAAAAAGAAAACTGCAAATCTGATGTGAACTTGGCATGGCCGTGCTACTCTTGAAATTGTAAGTACCCTTGGGTGTACTTTGTCCTCTTTGTATTGTGGCTTCTTGATGTTGATAGTCTCTGTAACAATGCGTTTGCTTGACCGTTCTTTTGTGAGCCCTGTATGTTTCTAGCTTGCTTGCTGGGGTGTTAGCGTACTCGCTACCAAACACGTTTGTTTTCATGGTTGTTTTGCTGCTGTCTGTCTCGTCCCGGCCCAGATACAGGCTAAATCAAGAAAAGTGAAGTTTTATTTTCCCCAAAACATTCACAAAAAAATAAAGCAACGTTCCAAAACAAAAGAAAAGAAAATGACTGCATCAGTCAGCAAGCATAACCTACGATAGCATACCATAGGGGAATTAGTTTTTTGTTAAGCTGTTGTGTTTTGCACATCCGGCTTTTTTGAGTCTTATGTGCCCTGGTGACTTAAGTATTTTGACTGGGGTCCAGCAGGAGTACATTGATCGGGCTCCGCTCGCAGCTTCGCCTTAGCCCATAAGCGCGAAGCCTAGACCGGCGTAGCCTACCATGAAATAGACACGATAAGTTATGATATATTATAACTCTAGTTCTATGATTGTTAGGCGTAGCCGTCTAGTTTTCCCACCTGCTGTACCCTCCAAATGCTGAAAGAATAGCATGGAGAATGAGGGGGCGGCTTGCGCCCCCTTTTATACACGTGCCGTGGGGAATGTGGGCGGGGCCCACGTTGATTGGTGCATGGTTGAAATTCTTCAGTGCGCGCGAGCACGCGCACGGGACAAGCCCATAAGGCGAAGCCTAGACGGCTACGCCTACAATCATAGAACTAGAGTTATAA
Source organism: Melanogrammus aeglefinus (assembly GCA_900291075.1). Classification (NCBI taxonomy): domain Eukaryota; kingdom Metazoa; phylum Chordata; class Actinopteri; order Gadiformes; family Gadidae; genus Melanogrammus; species Melanogrammus aeglefinus. Next base: position 27,357 of record OLKM01003757.1, on the reverse strand, counting down.
TATCATAACTATCGTTTTGGTTATAAAGGTAGGGGAGGGGCTACAGTCAAAACGGAAGTGCACAGTGTGAAGTCCCAAAAAGGTCAGTGACATAGGTTTTAGAGAAAATTAATTCTACGGTCATACATTTTTAATAAACAAAAACAAAATCATATTTGATATCAGATTGTGTTTATGATATAATTATGCTGCAAATTAGGCAAAAATATTATGAAAATGTGTTTCTTCTATCACTCTTTAGCTGTCACATTTGGAAAAGTGTTTCCGAATGTGGGACAGCATGATTTGCCTAATCTGGGACAGTCATGTTAAAAATAGTTGAAAATAGGCATTTAAATGTGTAATATGTACTTAATTCAGGGTTTATCAGTACAATAGGGTCAAAACCCAGTCTTGATGGGCCAATTAATCTAGTTTAGTGGACTAGCTATGTTAAAGCACTAGCTTTTAGTCACACTATAATCAAGATAGCTAGCTAGACTAGCTAGCCAGGACAAAGGCTCTTAGTCACTCACACATCATCTCTCACATTTCCACGCATACTTGATAGAGAGAAAGATGGGGGAGTATAGAGGGGGGGAGAGAGATATATATATATATATTATATATAATATATATTATATATATATATATATAATATATTATGAATGTATTGTAGTGTTGGTATCACAAAGCATGGGTATGTACATTTGACATGAATATTCATAAACAGATACATTTAAATTAAGGCGATATTGTCTTTTTTTATTCCTAATAATGACTGTCCCAGATTAGGGCAAACACTGTCCCAGATTAGAGCAAACACATTTTCCTAAGCAATTTTGCACATGGAGCACTAATATATGTGACATTTCTTCTCTGAGTATGATCCCTGAATATTTTTTTCTGTTTTCAGTAGCCAACATCTTGGGGATTTCAGAATGGTATCCAGTGTGGGTCAAATGTAGTCTCATAGTTTGGTAATATCGCACATAAATTGAAATTGCAAAAAGTGTCCCACATTAGGGCAAGTCACCCTACACGCATGGATCCATTGTTATCGGGAAACTGGGCCCTGGAGCTCATATCTATTTATTCTACTTCATTTAAGGGCGCATTCACACCAGGAAAGTCCTTAGTTCGATCTCTTTGGTCCGGACCAAACTGCAATGTTAATTTTTTTGGTTTGGTGCGGTTCCTTTTCACATTGCAAATTTTCGGCCCGAAAATCTGTCCGAAAATCTGTCAACAACTCACGTGTGTGCATAGGTCGTTGCACCGTTGCACCGTGCAATCATTGGACATGACGGTCGGGGCGGGATAACACGGGGTAACGCATAAAAAAAAGAGTAAACAAACTATGGAGATTATGGAGATTCAGCGTGCTGCCCTCGTTGTGCTTATACTGATTGGTTTCTTACAGTTACAAACATTTACAGTAGGCTACTTTTGTGTTCTCCAACATACTTTATATGTTGGCGACTGCCCAAATATCCAAAATACATTTTGTCTCCTCTTCGCTCCATGTTGAGCCACAACTAATTTTTAACGGGTCTGATAACGTGATGCCGGTCTGATAACGTGACGTTGATCTTTGAATTAACCGCGCTAATCAAACAATATAAATGAATAAACAAGCAGCAATGGGAGTCTGTTGCGTCCAATAAGGCATATTATTTTTAGAACTGGGTCAGAGTGAGCGCGGTCGCATTCACATCTCAAGCAAACCGCACCAGGGTTTGTTTGGAAGCGACCTGAAACCACCTCTCCGGCTGGGTCTCGGACCGGCTGTTTGGTCTGCACCCGAGTTTAATGGTTTGTATTCACACCAGCCCAAAAGATTTTTGGTATTTGGTTCGAACCAAACAAGGCAGGTGTGAATACGCCCTACGAATGCTTGATTCTGATTGGCTTGGAGGATGGCATTAACCCGGCAGGTTGCGCTGCCTGCTGGATCTGCTTCTGCTGACTGTGCACAGTTCTATCAAATGCTTGATTCTGATTGGCTTGGAGGATGGCATTAACCCGGCAGGTTGCCCGCTGACTTGTCGGTTCTGCTTGCTGCTGACTGAGCACAGTGTCATCAAAATAGTAGATCAATACGCCGCTTGTATTTCAGCCTTCAAAACGAGAGCTGGTAAACGTTCCGTTCACTCGCATGGGCTCTTCACAATTTCCGGCTGTGAATTGTATTTGATAATTCACCGTTGCTAACGTATAATTCACCGCTGTCAAGGAAAACAAAGGACTCTTTGCCTCTTATGACGTCTTTGGTATCTCTCCGCAAGTAGTCCGGTAACTTGTCAACCCCAGCGTCTTCAGTTGCTAAGCGAAGTCAACGTCTTTGGCGGATTATTTCTCTGCTGATCAACGTCACTACGAATGCTGGTAACAAATAAATTGTAAAAAGACACACCATCTGAAGTTATTTTTTCGTTTTGGCAAGTAGCCGTGTAATAAGCGGGATAATGTATAGAACGTCGCCGGTCATTATTGAAAATAAGCCATTTCAGGGGAAGCAAGACACCGACCCTGTGCTTATTTTCTGAAAAACTGACGCGCTCGTTTGGTAACCGCGGCGGGGTACTTTCAGAAATCCATAGGCCTATCTAACTCACTCTTTTTTCAAAGTTCGTATGCGTGTGAGAGCACCAGAGACCCAAAACAACACCCCAAATCCCAGGAAAAGTGTTATTTTCATAATATCGCCCCTTTGACATTTGTAATTCAAATACAAAAATGATGGTTCTAATACAATTTTTAAACTAAATATGATTAGGATAGCATAATCAATATTAACCTAGTATTAACAATAATGATATTATTTTTTTAACTTGCTTTTGTTTATTTTTATTTTTACTTACTTTATTGTATGATGATGATTCACTCAACGCACTTTGAGTCTGCCTTGTGCATGAAAAGGGCTGTATAAATAAAGTTGTTAAATTTGTTGAAATTTCCATAAATGATCTTCTAGGACCTAGATTAGAAGATAATTCCTTGAAACCTCTAGAATCTAGAGCTTTGGTGCATGGTTTAAACTGTTATTAAGTAGGCAATGGATGTATGCCTAGATTTAATTAGCTTTTTATATTATGGTGACATGTTTTTGAAATTTATTTTAATTTGACCATGCATGTATTCATAAATCTTCTAAAATAATTGTACAAGTTCCTGGCTTCATTGGCCATTGATAAATATGAGTTTTGGCTGTTTGAGGAAGAGTAAACATGCCAAACTTTTTTTTTGGTGCTGTGCATTGCTGAATATTATTATTTTTGCATAGTTTGTCTGGATTGTTTGGGGTACCCTATTCAAACAATATCTCATCAAAGATGGCAAACTTTGCCCTCAAGGTTGATACAGACCCCTATTTAATATCGATCTGCCCTTTATCAGTTGGTCTGAAAGGGCTTCCTGTGTTCTGTGGACATTCTGTTGACCGTTTGTATCAACATTACTTGATTGGCCGTACAAAACTGAGTTTTGCAGAAATGTGATCTGAGGTTATGACCTGGTGGGTGCAATGCATACCATAGGCTCCTAACACTGTTGTGTTTAAGTGAGTGAGTCTAATGTCCCTGTAGAGACAGTTAAAAGTGTGTGATAGGAGCGTCTTATGGATGTGACTGTTGCAGCTGGGAGTACATTATCACTATGGCAAGCTTCCTCACCCATGGACCCCGTCCTCAAACAGGAGTTGAGCCAAAGAGCAACCAGCATTTGATTCTGAACAAACTCTATTAATTTATTCTGAAGGGCATACTCGTTTTATTTACAACAATGGATTTCAAAGTAAAAAAAACATTTGACAAGGAATAGAAATTAAATGATGTTGATGGCACGTTATATGTTCTGTTCTCAACTTAATTTTAAATAATGCAATTTAAAACATACAGGTAACTTTAGTGCAAAAAATATTATTCAATTTGATGACACATCACATTTCACTGACTAAGAACAGGGCTTTCTTTTTATAACATTTTAAAACATTGATGTTCCTGATACAAATACTGTCTCGACTCGGAAACCAGTAAGGTGGACCAGACACACACATATATGAATACTCTGATAGACGGGCCAACAGAGACCAGCCATTATGTAATCGTTATAATTAAACTCATTTTTCTTTTCTTTTAAAGCAATCGGAAGTCCATCAATAGCATGTGTCAGAGGTTTCCTGAGTGCACACTTGTGGCTATGGTATTCATCTAAACACATTCCTCAGTTGGAAATAAATGTATCCTGGTGCCATGCCTTCCAGAGAGAGGACATTTTTAAGGTTCTAGTCACTCCTTGATGTTGAGGGGAAGGGAGTGGGCACATAGACCACTTCCAGATCAACTTTGAGATGCCACAGAAGAGAGTCATATGCTGAGCATAAAGGAAGGAGGGAGGGAGTTCAGCCATTTCAACTTTTTATGACCTTACAACTTGTGTCCATGAGCAATATCATTATTAGGCATGTTTCTAAACATTCACATCATTTTAAGAATTCAAGAATAAAATGTGGAAGTATAAAACAAAACTTCCCTCTAAAGCCGCCATAGCAGCTAAGCTTACACAAACGGAAAGAAGAACGTTGCAAAAGACCTACGAGTCTTACTGTTTGGGGTTAAACGGATTGTGGAGGAGCCTGGTTTGACCCACAGCAACCTACATTTCTGTGTCAGAAGGCAGCTGCAATGAAATTATTTGTCAATAACAAAATAGAGACATCTTAATATGTAAAATGATGCCATAACCTTCAATAATGAAAATCGAATAAATAAAGACCAATAAATAACTATTCTATGCGGCTCCCATCAGGCACAGGATTTACCACCATTTCAGAACAAACAGGATCCATACATGAAATTAACCAAGGCAATAGCAAATAGTCACTACTCCTGGTATTAGCTTTCTGATCAGTGCATGCTGACCCCAAAGAAACTAAGGCGGTAACTAATTTCTGTTGGCCAACAAAAACTAATTTAATAGGCAAGGCCGACTCATCAGTCATGCATGGACATCTTTCGCCAGCAGAGGTCGCCGTTGTTGGTAGGATCTGGCCCAACCTTGAACGACCTGGAACATGAATGCACATCACACTCAATTAAAGAGTTAGATAAATACAATGAAGACATACTCAAATGAATTTAATTTAAAAAGGGGTTGAACCAAATAGAAGACAAACATAACATCAAGTTGATTTTGAATTGTCGGCTGTAAAATATCCCCATCTAGTGTTTCTGACAGTATAATACAAGCTTGTAAGATCAAACGGTCTCCCCAGCAGGGAAGGTGTTAGTTGGCATTTCTGCTGTGAACAAGGAGATATGCAAAATAAATCGAGCTGATGGGAGTATTGTGGCAGCTGGATCTGTCTCATTTGGGTTTTGTTGGGTTGGGGTCCGGGGATAGGGCAGGATGTGATATTCGTCCCTTCTAGTGTAGGATGGTGGGGGGACGGCCCGTGTAGGACTGGATTGAAAACATGCGGCGTAAGCCATATTGATGAGGTTTTCAATCCATACTTCTCACCCTCAAAAACCATCCACACTAAAAAAGTGCACGTGAACGTGCAGACTACTGCAGTGGGCCGGCGATGTCTTGATCAAGTTCCGCGAGGGCATTATTGTTTCAGAATTAACATTAATATTAACAATAATACATTATTTAGAGCTTTCCATTCTGCAGATGGATGGCTGAGTGCAGGTGCAGGTAAGGTCGGAAATAAAAGTTATGTTCCATGGAGCTAGCCTGGTTTCCAGACGTTGGTGGAGATCTGGACACCATGAAACACCCTGTCCACTATATTCCTTTTGGACCCAATCCGGCACTCGTTATATTCATACATTTGATTTTTAACCGTTACCTAGTAAAAGTTCTGTAAATACGATTTGAGAGTTATGAGAGTTACATTATGAAACTATAAGGCCAAAAAAATGTCTCCCCTCTCCCATTCTCCTGGCCATTCAGAAGCTCTTCACTCACATCTGATTGACAGCTTAAATGGATTTCCCGAACCAATCAGGGAAGACAGAGATGCGTTAGCGATTGGTCTGAAATTTTCCAGACAAATAATCTAAATCCCTAAACCACTAAACTCTTAATTGGTAAGCGCAGTCAACAATAAAAACAGAATTCTCAAAGCGCATATCCTTCACTAATAGCTGACCGATGGCTCTGCCATTTCAAGCAATTTACCCTCAAATTAAATCTCTAAAATCTTAAAATACTAGATGTATAAGCCTATCCCACTGGATACCCTGCCCAATCAGGAAGCAACACTCTATTGGTATAAATATAGAATCCCTGTAAGGTGACCTTTAGATCATAGGAGAGCCTACATTTAAGATGGCAAAAAAAGAAATACACCCAGTTTGATCCATACCATCGCACCATTATTTGACATAAACCATCTTGAATCTTGAATCTATATCAAAGGGTGTAGGTAAAGGATGGAATAAGTAAAAACGACTACCTTTGTATCCTCCTCCTTCCACAACAGCTCTTGTTCTGCTTCGTTTAGTTCCTCTGATGGGTCGTATGTGTACACTGGCAGCAGCTGGTGACGGAGCCGATCGATTCTGCAGAACAAACACATCATTTAACTGCATTTGAAAACACCAGCAATGCATCGTCATGATCTGCAGATATGTGGTACCTTTGTTTCCTACGTATATACATGATCTGAAACAAACAAAGCAAAAGCATGTGACGTGTGGGATAAAAGACTACCACTTTTGATCAATGTGGCCTGGGTTGACACAGATAGATATCAAGAGGGGACTTACCACAGCGACTGCTATACCAATGACCGTGACCAGGAAGAACGGCACCAACACATAACCCACCGCCGCATCCCCATTGATGTTGGGCGGTGGTGTGGTGATGTTCGTGGCATATAACCGGGTACTCAGTGACATGGCGTTGAGTGGTTGGGCTTTGCCAATTCAATTGGGCTTCAGAAACAGCAATCCTCCTTTCGGAGGCAGTAACTGTGCAGCAGTGGTCTCAGGCTTCCTTCCTGGTTGTTTCATTCTTGTCATTCATGTGACTGCCACATGGTATCTTTGCCCTCCCTAATAAAGTTGGGAAATCTGTTTGTCGGGGACAGAGACAGGGAAACAGTTGCATCACTGGGCGCTTTATTCCCCCGGATCAGTTTGTTGACCAGAATATGGAGTCTGTGGCGAAAGGTGAACACAGATTATTGCTACGTAACTTACGACATCACCGTATATCTATATTAAACTAATAGTTTGGACTCTTAAAACAGTAATTGTCATTCTTGAACAGCCTTGATACGACTAGTGATCATAATAGTTTGGACTCTTAAAACAGTAATTGTCATTCTTGAACAGCCTTGATACGACTAGTGATCATAAAACAACATGGGAACTGCATTGTTCACATGACGTCTACGCTGAAGGCTACTTTCAGGCACAAGTAGGCCTGACCGTATGGGATCCTGTAGGCTAAATCACCGGTTGACATTGATACTGATGATGTGGTCTGATTGTTGATGTTGTTGTTGTATGAGATGTGGATGATGCAGTCCCACTCATGCAGCTAGACGTCACGGACGTCTCCTGCATGGCTGTTAGCTCCACACCGGTCTAGAGCTCAACGCTAATAGACACACGACATGTCCCTTTCTATTAAATATATCATTGTTTAAAAGGACATTCAAAATGGTTGTGTGGCTATGTGTATTTTGAATGGTGAAATCCAAGTTGAATACTGACCACAGTTCAGCACGACGTGTAGACTTCCAGTAAACTAGTACGCTCGAAAACGTCATTAAGTCACATGACTAAACAAGACAGAGGAACAAGTAGGAAGAGAGAGGTCCCTAAAGTATAACGTTATCCCGGTCCAACTCCGCGTAACTTCCTGTTATATGCGTATGCCATTGAACCGTCCACGGGGGAGCGAGACCGTTGTTATCCTTCCTGACAAGAATGATGTCTGACAAAGCAATAACCGACACATGTAACGGAGGCGGATATTATTCTATCGAAAGTCCCTCCTCTCTCGCCTTCGCTCTCGTCTCTCGCCGCCAAACCCATGTAACTCAAAGGCCCGCCCTCTTTCTCTCGCCAATAACGCTCATTTAGAGCATCTCATCCCAGGCTTTCGGTCGTCCTACCTATTTTTTGGCCAAAATATTCATCATGATCAACCCTATATTATCCATATTAATTCATTGATCATACATAATTTGTTTTGATTTGAAGAAATCACTAAACCAAGTTATATTATTTGAACATTTTAATCAAATAATCATAGGCGTGTGCAGTGTCTTACTTGTGTCAACAGATGGCATAGTACACGAGCAATCAAAATTATATTCGCTCTTATATTCGCTCTGGCCTCTGCCCTATCCAGTAAATGTAGGCATATAATTTACTTTTATTCAATTGTGATAAAGTTGCAGGGGAAGCTTTGAGTTCAAAGAGGGGTTAAGGGATGCTAAATCAACTAAAAATAAAAACAAACTTAAAAAGACGAATTATTGCTGTGGCTAGTAACATATATAGGCTATGTCTAAAGTATCATATATATGTTGATTAAATATATATCTTACTTAAATGATCATGACCATGATCTAAATATGGCCCTTCATGACCTTAAGTATTTGTTACCAGACATTCTAGCAAACATGCTGAGCTGTATGCAAACCGGCACAAAAAAGTATGTCATATTATGTGTTGTCAACAAACATCATCAAATGTCCACTTTCATTTTTACTCAATGGGAGTTAAAACCATTAAATGTTGGTTTGTAGGACCTTCAAAGCTATTTTAAAAGTTTGATAAACTTGTGTGTTTAGAGTGATTGAACACGGATAGCGTTTTAGGAACATAATCTCCCACTAACACTTATGTTTTGAAATGTAACAATAAAAGTGAAAGAAGCCTATAAAACATGATTGTGTAGTATTTACACTAGAAAACTCTAAATAATAATCAGAATTCAGACCCTAATCTCAGATTTCTGATTTTAAACTCTGAGAATTTTTTTTCAAATGTGGCCCTAATCCTTCTGTACATCTAATATAGGCCTACAACTGTTTTCGGAAGTAGGCCCAATGAGTGGACACTGCGATGGCAAAACAACCTCTCTGCTGCACCTCGGATGAGCCTCCAGCGACGCGCCAGCTTGGAGGGGGTGACGCCCCCTACATTCGAAGCCACCTGATTGGCTGGAAGACGGCGTCTCATCAACAAGGTCTTTCCCTGTTTCCCAAAATTCGACTTCAAATTCATCAAGCATGTGAAAAGGAAATGTTCCCCATTATGTGTTATGTGTTCAGGTTTAAAAATCGGATCACGAGACGCGCAATTAAACCAAAATGACTGGCTTGACCTACCGTCCAAATGGCAACTTTTCTTTATCGGTTTAACTATAGGGTCTGAAATGGCATGTGGGCTATTCAAATGAATAACAGTGTTCGTTTTTAAATGCATTGGTTTCATTCAGATGCTTGACGTTTTCCATTATTCATGTAGGCATACTATCCTACGACGTCGTCCATAAAAAAAAAAGGGCCATCCCCCACCGCACACACTGACGCTTTGGAGCTCCCCCTCGCTGCGTTCATCGTGATCTAGTGTATGCAGCGTCTTGTCGAGCGCGCAGGGTCACCTTCTGTCATTGCTGCTGAGAATTGGTGATATTTTGCAGCATTTGGGCTATTGGGAGAGCGCACCTGACCATCTCGCCCCGGTAAGTTGGGCCAAGCTGTGCCTGCCTCTCGGGGTTGTTGCTATTCGGATGTTGCTGCAGTCAGATGATATGCTATGTATCTGTTTTTGGCAAAGGGCAAAGCAGGGGTAAAGGAATCTTGCGTCCTACCCCCATCGTGTTTATGACTGTCCATGACTGTATGTCTCTACTCTAAAGACGATTTTTATCAAATCAATGCATCTTGCTTGACTTTGATCTATGCATGCGTCATTTTAACATCGCGTTTGGTTTTTGTTGCATAGCCCATATCAGTAGTTAATCGACGGTCAAACAACATCTTGCATCAGAACAGCAATTTACGATTTTCCTTTGCGAGCGACTATGCCCTGTCCATCTTTTTCTGGATCAAGCATCTCTCGTGTTCGGTCATTCAGGTTCAGTTGAAGCTACGGATTAATGGTTGTGCATTGCAGACGTCCCTTTACCGTGGAATTGTTGGCCAGTGTCTAAAGCAACACGAGCGTCCAGCACTATAGGAGTTGTGTCACTACTTCAATAACCTAACCTACCAAACCCAAACAAAACGTGTAGGATTTAAATGTAAAAACGCAACGTGGCCTATATTGAGAGATGGGATGGATGTTGTGATATGGAAAACAGCAGACTGGCCAAGGTTGGGAAAGGATTGCCATTTTATGTCCCCTTCTTGTTCCAATAGGGTAAACAAGAAATGAAAATAAGCCAAGCATACTGCACACATAATCGATGACTCCTTCACATGGAATATCTAGTTTGAAAAGATCAGGGTGAGGGATGTGAACGGGAGTTATGGTATAGAGCAATATTAATGAGGACTATACTCTTGTAGTCTATCGTTATGTAATTGGTTGTGATAGCATAGCGAGGAATCATCGCCAGCGTGACGTCATTGTTTTTCTCTGGCAAAGCAGCCCTCTCACGATCAACAGCGATGCAATATGCCTCATCCGCTCTGTGACTGGGGTTTAGTGGAGTCTGCGTTGCCTTTTTAATCGTTCTTTAAATGTAGGCCCATTAGCCTTGTCTTTCCATGGTGTCCTGGAATTCATTAAACCCATGTGTGTTTGTGTAGGCGAAGGGGATATGAGGTTCACGATTGCTATTCGTAGCCTGTAGTGCAGCATTTCTGAGCGAGGCATTCATGGAAGCGTGATTGGATGAGAGAAAGCTAATGTCGTTTTCCTTCCCGCGTGGAATGGCTGCACTTGTTGAGGAACTGTCCGTAGTGCTGAATGTAGTATCGCTGTCTTCGGCCTCTCGTCAGCGAAGGGGCTCCTGAGACAGCGAGACAAGCTGCTGATAATGCAAGACATCAATGGAGGAATCCAATTGTATTGCAGACAGTAGCGCTGTCAGCATGCTAACTATTTATTATCAGGGTCCAATGTTAAGATAGACGGTATCAGTTTCAAGTACTCTCTCAGTTAATAACATTGTCAAAGGTAGTAGGACTGTAGAATATCTCTCCCAATCTCTGCATACAAACCAACCTAGCTACTCGCAAATTACCTACCTCCTCCCTCCCTTCCTCTTGCTCTACCCTACCGCTCTACCCTACCGCTCTACCCTACCGCTCTACCCTACCGCTCTGCCCTACCGCTCTACCCTACCGCTCTACCCTACCGCTCTACCCTACCGCTCTACCCTACCGCGCTACCCTACCGCTCTACCCTACCGCTCTACCCTACCGCTCTACCCTACCGTTCTACCCTACTGCTCTACCCTATCTACTGCTCTACCCTACCGCTCTATCCTATCTACAGAATCATGAATATTAAATACTGCAGTGTATCAAAATCAACGGTGAGAGGTAATGTTTGTATAAAAGTAATGCTGGGCCCCAAACTGAATGGATTGAGATATTATAGAATGGATTATTACCACAATTATTTTTGGCTTCTTGTTGATAATGTCTATGATAGCTGGGACAGGATTATTAAAAGTGTCTGTGACATTTGCAAAAGTATCAAATTGGGTGCTATTATGATTGGCTCCTGCATCGTCTGCCCTTTGTCTATCTTGTGAAAGTAATGCATTCGTTTTCCACTCTATCTCGGGCGCCATGGATCATGTGATAGGATTTTCATGTTTCACATGTGCAAGTGGAAAAAAAACTGTTGCTAAAGGGGTACAATAATTCAAACAATGCATGTAATCACTTTGCCTCCCGAATACCACAGGAAAACAATAAATGTAAAACTAGCTACCATAGCAGCTGCTTTTCGGAGAGATTGGATCATCTTAGTGAATTCCCAGAATGCATTGATTGTACTCCAATTGGAACTCAATACCTTCACCAATCATTGAATGGAAGTACTTTGCCCATCAGGAACACGGCACTGGTTATAGTGACAGTTCCTTACGGATGTTGTTGTACACATTGTTATTGGTCATGAGAGAGAGAGAGAGAGAGAGAGAGAGAGAGAGAGAGAGAGAGAGAGAGAGAGAGAGAGAGAGAGAGAGAGAGAGAGAGAGAGAGAGAGAGAGAGAGAGAGAGAGAGAGAGAGAGAGAGAGAGAGAGAGAGAGAGAGAGAGAGAGAGAGAGAGAGAGAGAGAGAGAGAGAGAGAGAGAGAGAGAGAGAGAGAGAGAGAGAGAGAGAGAGAGAGAGAGAGAGAGAGCGATATTGTGGCATAAGAAAGCTAGGTGAGGTAACTGTTACCGGGACAGACACAGACATTCAAGCATGCTAAAAAGAGTACAATATAAAATGTAAAATGCTCTTTTTACACAGTGGTATCTGAGGGCAGAGAAAGGGAAATGCTTTGCTAGGAGAAGACACAGCAAGGTCTGACAACCTGTGAAACAACAGGAGATGTGCGAACAGTTGGGTCTGAAGGACAACACGTCCAACCAAATCCCCCTTCACCAAAGGCATTGACACATAGCCCACATACCCCCCTCCCACATACACACCCACCCACACGCGTACACACACAAACACACACACACACACACACACACACACACACACACACACACACACACACACACACACACACACACACACACACACACACACACACACACACACACACACACACACACACACACACACACACACACACACACAGACACAGACACACAGACACACTCAAACGATACACTTTAATGTTATAGTGCATTGGATGCACTGAACTCTTGACTATGAAGAGTCAAATCCAGATCCATGACGGTTAGTTCAACAGCTTGCTTGCTTGCTTCACACACGGTCCACTTCACATCGTTTGCTGCCAAGTGTCTTTAATTTGGCCAGAGGCGTCGTTTGAATGGGTGGCTTCTGGCCATTGTTTCGGACACTAGAGGGTGTGTTCCACTTGGACATGGTATGAGAGGCATGTGTGTGTGTGTGTGTGTGTGTGTGTGTGTGTGTGTGTGTGTGTGTGTGTGTGTGTGTGTGTGTGTGTGTGTGTGTGGTGTGTGTGTGTGTGTGTGTGTGTGTGTGTGTGTGTGTGTGTGTGTGTGTGTGTGTGTGTGTGTTGTGTGTGTGTGTGTTGGTGTGGGTCTTGGTTTGGTGTCTTGTGTGTGTGTCTGTGTGGGTCTTGGTTTGGTGTGTTGTAAGGCAGGGTTGGTTGAGGGGGTGGGGTGATATCTTTGAGGCGGGTGGGGATGTTGGGATCCCCTCACTTAGTTTGTAAGGTAATACTTATCTGGCCACTGGATCCCCAGACGAAGGCTGGATCTTCAGCAGATGAAGACATCAGTTACGACTTCGGTTACAGAACACACCTTAGAAGATTGCTCACAGGTGATGACAGGGAAAGTGTCCTTCAGCCATCAGAGCACTTACAAGGAACAAGGATCCCCAAGGACATTAGGGGGACCATGACTCAGCATGTTTAATGTGATTTAGTGGCGGAAATAAAGGAAGAGGTCAGGGTCAGGTTCTCTGTGCTGGGATCAGATTATCCACAACAACTTGAGCGGCAAGCTTGATGAACGTTATCGGTCCGATTGAAATTAAATGGTGGCCCAGATCAAAACCAACATTAAGTAATTTAAATAATTCATGAGGTCATTATGTTGTACATTCATGCTCGTAGCCAAGGCCGACAATAAGTGGGCCGTAATTAAAGTTTGATGTTTTTCTAATAAACTCTGAATCATTTGTTTATTAATGCACTTTTTTTCTCCCTCAACTCATCAATGTTTGACGGAATGTGGTTGGAACTGTAAATGGTACAAAACTGTAAATGGACAAGAATAAGTTAGTGTACATCTCTACAATGAGTCTCTCCTTTCTCACACAGGTGATCTCCCCCAGGGGACCAACGCGCTCTGCAAGGTTTATGGAAACCTGACCTCCTGATTGGTGGAGAAGGTGAGCTAGCAATCGCTGATGTCTGCCGTCCTTCCTTAAGGATTCAAGCAGATTATTTCAATCGTTTACCAAAAGCTGACGTCATTTTACAACAGAATGTTCTGTGGTTGTTCCATTGTTAGTTAGCGCAGCGATTAGCCACTCTGAGCTAATCAATTGCAGAATACTAATCGCATTACTGGTAGTAATAGCAGTAGTAGTAGTTTAGTGGTAATATTTATTTGAATAATGTCAGCTGTAGAAGGAGGGATTCTGATAGTCCCATCTGCTAGCCTTGCTATTGCCAGACCCAGCTCAATAGTAGATGCACGTTGGTTCGGGGAAGCCGCTGTAATTTTCTTCAGCTCAAGAGGCGGGATCATCGGGCCTAGTTCAACTGACTGTACGCAATTGGCTGCTGGCCGTCGCTTCCCTGTCAACATTGTGTTAAACCAGCCAATAGCGACCCTTCTGCAGGGAGAATTCAAATCACCGGCTGAATGGACGGGGCTAACAAGTCTACCCATCTGCCTTTTTCATAGATATTCAATGAACTTTTGACTACATTTCTCTATCATGAATTTTATTATTTCTCACAAAAAAGTATGTTCCACTCGATTTTGGATTTGTACATTCTAGTAAAAGACAAATGCAATTTCCTGATGTTGGTAGTTTTGTGTTGATAGACATTTTGACTGATTAAATAGGAAAAAATAATTTGATAAACATGTGAACACAGCTGTTTATGAGGTGTTCATGGATTCACCTCATGACTCTCAGTAACACATTTTCAATGAGGTTCGTGTTCATTGGTAATGACATCAGAAAATACTAAAGACTCGACTCCTGTCATGCAAAACCAGTGACACAAGCAAGTTGTCAGGTGTATTTTGTTATACACTTTTATGTTTGCATGTCACTTTACAAAACACTGAATTTGAAAGCTTACCTATGGTCTAGGACTGATAAAAAATGTGAACCAAAAAATAAAAAAATGCAACTAAAACGATAACAAGTGCTTCCACAGAGAACGATAGGATGCCTCTAAAATGAAGAATTATAACCTACTCCATAGCAAATATGTATATATGATATTTATGATTAATATGAATGTGATAATCAATCTAAGAAGAACTTACGTACAAGATAAGATCACTTTATGAATCCATCACTTCAAAGTGATGACCTTATTATTATTAATAACAAAATCGTAGATCCATGGCCGGGTCCCTGATTTCCTTGTTTGAGGAGCGTGTGTGAGGACCAGGGTAACAGCAGGTGATGTCTGGTGGTGGTTAGGGCATGCAGCTGTTTACATACGCACACTCACACGGCCCAGCTCATCTCCCCCTCCCGGGGACGCTCAGATACAGAACACAAATATGGCTGCCCTAAATAAAGAGTCAGTCTCCAAACACCTCGATGTTGTCCGTACATCTGTGCTGATTTACTTACTCATGGAAGGCGGGGGAAGGTTGTTTTAAGGTTACTATCTTCATCACTTCCTAGCGAAGCGTCCTTCCACGGGGGTTATTACCCAAGATCCACTTTGTTTTGATACAATTCCTCCACCCAGCCCTGCGGCCTGCTCAGTGTTTGGTCGTCACCCCCTCCCTCCCACACGTCCCATGCTGAGTCATGGAAACACTTTTGGTGACAGTGCAACAATGCAGCAGTATCTCTAAAGCAGAGGCTCTGGTGTGTGGGGAGTACGATCTCGTCTTGGGGCTTCTGTCAATCTGTTTCATATGTACATATTGTTTACCACACACAATTACTGTACTACTGACGATTCTTCATGACAGAATGTACTTCATGACAGAATTAACTTCATGACGACAACAATGTGGACTTAAACTATCTGCATTTACAAGAAAGATTTAATATTAAAGACTTAATGCAGGAATTGTTTTGAGTTTACTTGCGCATTTTTGCAATGCCTCACTGTTATTGTCTGCTACAGGGCTTTAAGGTAAACCCCAGAACAATCGACTCTCTACAGACAACCTTCACCTCTAGCAGAATGTCAAAAGTCATTTCAACTAGAAAATTAATCCAGGCAAGACATGCAGCAGAAAGGAAGTCTCAGTAGTTCCTTCATCCACACAATGGATGAGATATCTTTGAGTTTTGTTTAATGAGACTCATAAGTTCTCCGCCACCAACTCCTTCCAGGTCTTTGGCATGTGCAGTAGCACAATGCCTTTAAAGACTCCATCAGTATTCAGCACAGCGTCATGTAGCTAAACAATAAGAAATCACAGGGCTGGTGTGTCTGAAGAGCTACGCTCCCACATTTACTACTGCTTCGTTCACACCATTCATGCTAGCTCACTCTCTCCCTCTCTCTCTCTCTCTCTCTCTCTCTCTCTCTCTCTCTCTCTCTCTCTCTCTCTCTCTCTCTCTCTCTCTCTCTCTCTCTCTCTCTCTCTCTCTCTCTCTCTCTCTCTCTCTCTCTTCTCTCTCTCTCTCTCTCTCTCTCTCTCTCTCTCTCTCTCTCTCTCTCTCTCTCTCTCTCTCTCTCTCTCTCTCTCTCTCTCTCTCTCTCTCTCTCTCTCTCTCTCTCTCTCTCTCCACTCTCACTCTCACTCTCACTCTCACTCACTCTCTCTCTCTCTTTCCTCTCTCTCGTGTCCCCCTCTCTATCCAAGCTCTATCCATGTTGTTGGTGTTGGGGAAAACCTGGACAGGAGCCCGAAGCCATTTATTTCCCAATGGCTTGTCGAGAGCTTTTGAGCTGGCTGTGAGTGTGTGTGTGTGTGTGTGTGTGTGTGTGTGTGTGTGTGTGTGTGTGTGTGTGTGTGTGTGTGTGTGTGTGTGTGTGTGTGTGTGTGTGTGTGTGTGTGTGTGTGTGGTGTGTGTGTGTGTGTGTGTGTGTGTGTGTGTGTGTGTGTGTGTGTGTGTGTGTGAAGGTGCACAATTGTGTTTGTGTGTGCGTTCGTGCGTACGGTTGTGTGTGTATGCGTGTGTGCAGTTCATTCCTTCACGGCCGCCGCCAATCACAGAACGCCTGCCCCCCCTTCCTCTAATCTAGTCTCCTACTCACATTGTTCTCTTTCTCTCTCCCTCTCTCCCTCTCACTATCCCTCTCCCCCCTCCCCCTCCCCTCTCCTCCTCCCCCTCTCCACCACACTGTCACCAGAAGGCTCTGATAGTTACATAACCACTGCAGCAGCTCTGTGGACAAGGCCTTAAATCAGTGCTCAGAGTCCCACTCCATGGTCCCACTCATGCCAATATCTGCCCCCGTACTGATTGTTCGGGGCCGCCGTGTGTGTGTGGTGCCCGCCCGCGCATGTGTGTGTGTGTGTGTGTGTGTGTGTGTGTGTGTGTGTGTGTGTGTGTGTGTGTGTGTGTGTGTGTGTGTGTGTGTGTGTGTGTGTGTGTGTGTGTGTGTGTGTGTGTGTGTGTGTGTGCGCATGAGCATGTGTGCTCTTTTCATCCGTGCGTCTCCGCTTGTCGCCCCTCCTGCCGTCTCTCTGTCTCCTTCTCTCTCGCTTGCCCTCCGAACGGGACTCCATGCATATTAAGTACTCTCCCGGCGTACCATATGAAAGCCAGTCAGAATCCAGCAGCAGATCTCTGTTGTAGAACCAAGGCCCTGTTCACTGTCGCCAATAAGTGTGAGAAACGGGGAACGGCGGTGTCGCCGCATCCACCGTTAGCTCACTGTGTTGCTAGCAGCCCCATGATGGCTCAAATGGACTAGAATGGCGCAAGAGCAGGAGAGTATTAGTCGACGGGAAGGCTAAGTTGGTCGTGGAAGGAGGTGGTCCGCAGAAGAGATGGAGAAAAAGGGGGATTAAGGAAACTTTAACCGACCCTTTGCCTGTTGAGTCCCAGAAGTAACCGAGGATGTGGAGAAGCAAATAGGAATCTGACTCACTCTGTTTGTAAGCCTATTTTATTGTGACCAGGTCAGTTAGGCATTTAGCTTAGCAAAGAATGAAATAGGTTGGCGCTGAGATGAGCTGGTGAATATAAGTAAAGACTACTGACAAAACAGGACCAGTATAGAAAAGTTGTTTGAAGACTAGCTTCCTGCCCATAGATGTAGGCTTAACGAGACTGCCTGAAGTACCCAGAGTGTTACCAGCCACATTAAGGAGGGTCTGTCCTTCCTCTTGAGGGCTGATGTAAGCAATTATTATGTTGAGCCTGGTTTTTTAAAGTCAAATTGTTGATTCCTGCAAATTGTATTTGTTTACTTTAATGAGGGTTTAATTCAGAAACTAAACAGAGTCAGAGAGATTCAAGCTAGAAGTATCCAACCGGGAACATCCCATCCCTCCCTTTCAGCCACTCCCCAAGAACAACTATCTAACTCGTTAGCTTTAACAACAGGTCTTACAGGTAGCCAGGAAGGTAGGTAGATTAGGTTAGGACAGGACAGGTTAACCATCATTTTATTCAGGCCAAATTAAATAATTGAACGAGCTTATTACTGGCCATTGACAGCCACTGATACAAGATGTATATATTTTGTTGTCAGAGCATTTGATTTATTGGTTGCTGTTGGAATCGAAAGAGAATAAGAAGATATTTATTACATCCTAAATGTTGCTTTCTTTTTACACATTATACTCATTATTGAAGTCAGTATAGCAAACATCCATTCAAAACAGCATCAGTCACCTCAGTCCTTGTAGCATCATTACATCATTTGATCATTTTAAAATACACCAAGAAACCTGCCTAAGTAAAAACCTTCAGGGATGAACACAACAAAGTCAAAAGCTCCTTTATCCTCGGGCGTTTCTGCACGCTATAGACAGCTCTATCGGTACCCTCTGGAAACCCCTCAGATATAACGCCTCCTTTTCTAGCTGAACAACACCGCAGACTTCTAGTGAATGAGAGAGAGAGAGAGAGAGAGAGAGAGAGAGAGAGAGAGAGAGAGAGAGAGAGAGAGAGAGAGAGAGAGAGAGAGAGAGAGAGAGAGAGAGAGAGAGAGAGAGAGAGAGAGAGAGAGAGAGAGAGAGAGAGAGAGAGAGAGAGAGAGAGAGAGAGAGTGAGAGAGTGAGATAGGGAGAGAAAGGAGAGAGAGAGACAGAGAGAGGCAATAGGAGAGAGAGAGAGAGAGAGAGAGAGGAGAGAGAGAGAGAGAGGAGAGAGAGAGAGAGGCGAGGGAGAGAGAGAGAGAGAGAGTGAGAGAGAGAGAGAGAGAGAGAGAGAGAGAGAGAGAGAGAGAGAGAGAGAGAGAGAGAGAGAGAGAGAGAGAGAGAGAGAGAGAGAGAGAGAGAGAGAGAGAGAGAGAGAGAGAGAGAGAGAGAGAGAGAGAGAGAGAGTGACAGAGAGTGAGATTGACAGAGAAGGAGAGTGACAGAGAGAGAAAGAGAGAGAGAGAGATCCGCCCACCTTCATTTTTGCCTCCATCTCATTCGTGCTCAGCACAGCATCAAACACATGGCGATTGTTCAATGTGCTGCCTGTTGGTTGCAGTTACCTGTCACATTAAGCAGTTGCCATAAAACCTAAGATGCCAGGGTAATGCTTTATGTTAATGAGCAGTCTGCGTGACGGTGAGTGTGTGTGTGTGTGTGTGTGTGTGTGTGTGTGTGTGTGTGTGTGTGTGTGTGTGTGTGTGTGTGTGTGTGTGTGTGTGTGTGTGTGTGTGTGTGTGTGTGTGTGTGTGTGTGTGTGTGTGTGTGTGTGTGTGTGTGTGTGTGTGTGTGTGTGTGTGTGTGTGTGTGTGTGTGTGTTTGTGTGTGTTTATGATCAAACCACAAATTCTATTTTGTTTTTCCAAAACATTTCTAGAGGAAGATCTCTAGAGGAATGGTGAGTGTCAGTGGTGGTGTATGTGTGGACTGTGGTGTGCGTGCGATGTACGAGCCGTCACTATGGAAACTAATCTGACTGT